>QGDY01000116.1:0-274358 GCA_004367095.1 Fusarium nanum
CTTGTTTCCTTGTTTTCTTGTTTCCTTGTTTCCTTATTTTCTTGTTTCCTTGTTTTCTTGTTTCTCACTTTCTCTTGCTTTGTCTCTTGCTTTGTCTCTTGCTTTGTCTCTTGCTCTGTCTGTTTCATTTCTACCTCCTTTCCCTCTTTGTCGCTTGAAACCTAGGGTCTACATTCGTATGAATGCCGATTAAGGAGCCGGCTTTTGGGGCTTTCCTCTGGGCATACCCAGTTTTCCCCATCTGTAGTTAGTATTAGCTAGCAATGCAACGTTTTGACATCCACTTCTCTTCTCCTCGCGAATTTACACTTTGAAGCATCATGACTCCAATGCTGGCCACTAATGAACGTAAGAACTAACCTGTAAGCCTTGCAGACGAGATGATTTAGATATAAATCTTATGATAGCTTAGACTAGCATTTATGATACTTCATCTTTTAGTTCACTAAGACTTAGGCAATCCTTTTATTACTTACCTAAGTCTTGCATTGCCACTTGAAGCTAACCATTTTCTGTATTCATAGCGACGGGAGACTTTCGAATTATAGGTCTAAAATTCTAGATATGTTGAGAGTAAACACAATCTTGACTCAAATAACTAGAGGCAAAGCGGGTGTACTAGAGGGTGTCGCCTGAAGACCCGGGATTACCACCGCCATATCCCGAATCGCCGGATGGCTTGTAGTACTTTTTCCACGCCATCTGGGAAACCATATCCTTCTCCTCTAGCTCGGCCTTCTGTTGTGCAAATTGCTCATCCCTAGGTTCTAGATGCCCGTAGCTCTGATCCATACCAGTCATAAACTGAGGGCGACCGGCGCCACCGCAAAGAGCTGTATAAACCACACATGCCCAGTGTATCTTAACCACAGACGCGAAGTTTTCCACATCACCCGCATCCCTCTCCACGACAACAAGCTGTCCGGACTTAGGTACGTTAAAGCCCTCGCTCTTGGGGTAGGTGGGTGGCGCGGGACAGCCTGCGCGAACAAAGGCGTTGAACTCGTTCACGATATCCATCAACTCCTTGTTATTGGAAACTTCGCGGTTGAATCGTCCGGTCATTTGAGGCATCCAGTAAAACCTCAGTTTCACGTTGACAACGCCTTCGTGGTTGGGCTCGCCGGCCTCCTCGAACCTGAACCCACCCCAACCCCGTGAAATAAAGTCACAAAGAACTCGATCAATACACATGATGTTCCATGACTTATGAGTCTTTCCAATCTCTTTGGAGCAAAGCAGATCGCTGTGCAACATGTCAACGTCGGCTAATGCCACGCTTCCGCTCTGAAGGTTGCCCGTTGCATTGTTGTTTGGTGGGCTGTTGTTCAATGTAAATGGGAAGAACCAGAAGTACTTCACCTCGCGAGACTGTGTTACCACACACTTGCCCTCATCGCGTGAGTGGGCCTTGCTGATCTCCTCCGCCTTGGCTTCAGAGATGGTCGGGAGGTCTGGGTAGGTCTCAAACCGGCACTTGTAGTATAGTCCCTTTAAGTATTCCTCAAAGGTTGCTTCACGGAGGCGTTCATCGGTTAGCTCAGGTTGTTGAACAGGCGGTTTATAGACTGCGTGTTGCCAGGACGGGTCTGCAAGGTTTTCAAAGCATAAATGATGCATATCTGGCACCATGGTCAGCTAGTAAGTTCTAGATGCCAGTCAGATGTTCTTACAGTGCTTGCAGAATGGAGAGATGCAGTCTAACATTCTTTTTAGATGACGCTCAAATGCTCTTTCCACTGATAGTGGACCTTTGTCAGCATAGAATCGCTTTTCATCTACAAACAGAACCAGGACGGCCTGCTCGACGCGAATCTTCCACTCAGGATATTGTCGTTGGATCGTGGTGCTGATCTTCTCACAAATATCGGACCGATCGCTCCATTTCAGGAGATTGGGAATCGGATGGGCAAGGCCCGAGGGTGTTTGCGGCAGACCCATCTTGGTGAGTAGAAACGAAAGATTGGTATGAGATGGTGGAAGTGTCTCGATTTGATCCCACATCTCCAGAATTTATAGACCTCTTGGACCACGTGCATGATATGAACCTACTCCTCTTCAAGGCTCACGACATGCTTGAGAGTTTTAGCTGCCTAAAGCATAAAAGATAACACGACTTAGATAATTCATGCCGACTTAGACTAATGGTTGGGACAGTTTACTTTGACCGTGTGGGCGATGGTTTGAGTTCAGTTGCTGTAGGCAACTTGTACCAAGATGAGCCTATCGAGATTTGACAAGTCTATCAGACGTTAACCTTATTTTTGTAAAGCTGAACGCCCAAAAGTCCCTCCATGAAGAATTATGTGTCCATGAAGAAGTATGTGCATTTTGTGATGAAGTCATTCCTACATCGACAATACGAATACGCCACTCGGGAAATCGTCCCGATGTCAAACCAAGGGCGCAACTGACGAGACATGTCAAAATAAAAGCGAAATAAACCCCAGACATAACAAATTACACCAACTCAACTATATACATAAAATGAGTCAAACATCAATTGAATTGCGCCAAGACATCGCCCACGAAGAAGGTCCATCTTCAAACCTAGATCTCACGGGCACGAATGAGTTTCCCTCTTTACCACCAGTTGATACCGGTAAAGATGCCTGGCTATTCTTGGCAGCTTCATTCATGGTTGAGGCTCTAATCTGGGGTGAGTTCGTCTATATGTTTGTTATACAGAAACTGACTGTTCAGGGTTTCCATTTGCCTTTGGTGTTTTTCAGGATTATTATAGCACCAGCGGTCCCTTTGAAGGGTCATCGTCTATCGCGGCAATCGGTACATGTGCAATGGTACGTCCCCAGATCGGTATTAGAAGAATTCTTCTCTAAGGCTTAGGTCAGAGAAATAAAGTAGCCTAAGCTTGCATTAGATGATGAATCATTTCGTCTCTTATGCTCTCGGCAGCTGATTCTTCTGATTACCACTAAACATATCAATCGATGCTGACCATATTCAGGGAATATTATATCTCGGTCTTCCAGTAATGATGACACTTCAACGTCTCTATCCCTCTCAAAGCCGTCATTCTCCCATAATAGGCCTATTCATAATGTGCATCGCCCTCGCACTCAGTTCCTTTTCGCAAAACACCACTCATCTCATCCTTACCCAAGGAATACTATACGCCATCGGTGGTTCAATCTCCTACTGTCCTTGTCTATTGTATCTGGACCAGTGGTTCGCGAGGAGAAAAGGTCTTGCGTATGGAGTCATGTGGTCTGGGACCGGACTCGCAGGCTTCGCTTTACCGCTCATCTTTGAGAAATTCCTCCATGAGTATGGCTTCCGCACAACTTTGAGAATATGGTCTCTTTCGTTATTCATCTTGACGTTACCGTTGGCGTACTTTATCAAACCTCGTCTTCCGCACTCTGCGACGAGACATATCAATCCGCTTAAGCTAGGCTTTGCGTTGAGAAAGAACTTTGTGCTGCATCAAGTTGCGAATGTCATTCAAGCACTCGGCTTCTTTTTGCCGGGGATTTATCTTCCTTCTTATGCAAGAACTGCTCTGGGCGCTGGAACGTTTCCCTCGGCGTTGACGGTTCTGTTAATTAATGTCTCTTCGGTGTTTGGTTGCGTTGTTATGGGTGCTCTCACAGACCGTTTACACGTGACGAATTGTTTCATGATATCAGCAATCGGAACAGCTCTCAGCACATTTCTCCTCTGGGGCTTCTCTACAACTCTTCCAGTTCTATACATCTTCTGTATAGCATATGGAGTATTTGCCGGATCATATACCACGGCGTGGACGGGAATCATGCACATGGTATCAGCAACCCCCGACAGAAGCAGCACCAGCGGAACATCATTTGATCCAGCAATGGTCCTAGGCGTTCTCTGCGCAGGTCGGGGAGTAGGGAATATTGTGTCAGGACCACTGAGCGGTGCGTTAATTAAGGGAATGCCATGGCAGGGCCAAGCAGCCGGTGGTTACGGAACGGGATATGGTTCGCTGATTGTGTTTACCGGCGCTACTGCATTGGCTAGTGGTGCGACATTTGTCTTTAAGAGGGTTGGATGGATGTGAACAGCGCAACACAGTACAGTACAGTATAAGGCTAGAAGACTTCGATGGAGTCATGCATGACTTGTGTTTCAAGATCGATGGGTAATAAACTAACCAAAATAAAAGGATATGATTCAAGTACAGCTGACCATGACTCTCGATCGATGCACATTGGTCAGACCCTGGAATTTACTAGAGAAAACCAGGAATTTTAGATGTAAAGGAACAGTCTTACACTAATGGCGGGGCTGACTAAAAGGATCAGGGGGCCGTATATGGGGTTCGATTACCTCTTTATGACACAATTCTTATGCCACTCTTTCGGTGAGACGGCTAGTCAAAACAGCCGGAGGCAACCGATTTTAGACTGCGGTCTTTTATTTTTAGTTTTGAAATGTGAGAGATATTAATGAGTATTTGATATCTGTGTCCAGTAATATTAATAGCCTGTCAGGTGTCGTCCTAGATGCCCTCTTCTTCTTTTCTCTTTTCTCACCACTCAATCTATATATCATTCATTGACCAACAATCCAATTTTCAATTATTATACACTTTATTCAATATGGCAGCCATCATGGACGACTCAGATCATACAACATCCACCATTTGTCAAGACTATGAAGCAGCAAACGAAGAACTCAAATGCCAAATCCGCTATTTGACTAGTGAGATACAAACAATACGATCACTACTCGAAAGGCACAAGAAATGTCCCAAATGGCAACAGAATTCATCAAATATGGATTCAAAGGCTGTAGAGAAACAGACTCTCAAATGTTCAGCTTAACAAACATATCACAAGAAACGACAATACCCCATGTTTTCAATTTCACGATCTTCTTGTCAAGAAAGGGAGATGGTACTCAGAATGTCATGTTGGAGGAGACACAGGTTTCAGCCTGGTGCTGAGCAGCGGATGTTACAGTGGCGGTCCCGACGGTAGGGAAATGCCCCGGTTAATTTAATCGATGTCGGGTGGGACTGAGATCGCTGGATCGATGATTTGGACTTGGAATTTAGGATACATGATACCTCAGACCAGGATGGAATGCAACCTGCATACATTATTAGATGCTACAAGTACAGACAGCAACATAGACTTGTAATGAACTTATTTGCTCTTCTTACTCTCCTCACTTCAACGTACATGTTACGAAACATCCAATCGTTCATGGTACACCACACTACACGATCAAGGATGCATGTGTCACCAGATCTGGAGTCCGCATCTTCTTGGCGCTGGCGATCGTCGATGTGAGGGATGAATTCGGGGAGGTCCTGTGGTTCCTATTGGACGGTTTTGTTCACTTCGGCGATGGCACTTCCGAAGGCTCTCATTGGTGAGTGGTGACCACGTATGACAGGCGGGCTGTATGCTGTACAGCATGTGTTGTTCGGGCTATGACTATGTTATGACAGAATACGAGATGGGGGTCCTGATCAGGCGATAATGACGATTGAAAGCGGTGTGCTGTAGTTGTATTCTAGATATGGCTACCTAAAGTAGATAGAGTTCACTGCGCACTGTCGCTGTCGGGTACTGTAGCCGGGCTTGTTTTATGTTTCATGTGACTGCCCGTCCATCAATCAAGGCGTACTGATCAAAATACTTCATTATGTCTCACAACTCAGAAATGGAACAAAATGGGTTTGTATATACCTAATTTAGAGCTTGATGCGGGCGACTTCGAATGAGATGAGCCTACGCTTTGACCTACCCTGAACGGGTCAACCTTAAATCATATTCAGCTACTCGAGGTTTGCTTGTGACACATCTGGTAATAAGATGCCCAGCAATGCGTATTTAATAAAACAACACTTTTAACCTTGAATCAATAATTTAGAGAAAGTGCTTTGTTGACGTCAAGTACTGATGCCAAGTCTTTACCGTCTTGACACCAAAACATATCACGTTGCAACCTGGCAGCAGAATATTGGGTATCACACATGTATAAAATTCTATAGTCTGCTCGTTACTCAGAACCATATATCACAAGGTATATCGTTCCGCTAAAAGTCTACATAATCAAAATCGGAGTCTCACTACTTACAATCTCAGTCCATCTCCTCGTCCCCTGCATCCCCCAAATGGTCTTCAGCGCCCTAACAGCAACAGGAATACTCCCAAAATTCGTAACAGAGTACAAATCCGCTAACCTCCCCGAAAAGAATTCGCGGTGTTCCGGCAGTATACTTTCCGCCGCGGCAATAAAGTACGTCCACACCAGCGCGTGTGCTCCCTTGGTGGAAGCTTCGATGTTGAGCACTTTTTGACGGAGTTGTTCGAGGAGATGGATGGATTCTGAGTCGGAGAGGGAAGACTCGGCGCGGCGGCGGTAGATGCTGCAGGCGTCGAAAATGGCGGAGCGTATTGTCATGATGTTAGGGAAGTGTTCTGAGTCGGGGTATATGTCTGGGCATGACAGGAAGTCGAGGTATGCTTCGGGACCGTTCAGGATTTGAAGGCCTTTGGATTCGTTGGCTAGAGGTACACCAAAGAGTTGGAACCTATTCCAGCATGTTAATCAACTGCCTCAACATTCACAATAACGTTATGTGGTGCTTACATCTTGACTTGCTGAAGAAAGAATTCCTTCAGACTAGGCGGCAACATGGTAATCCAATCCGGATACGAAGTGAGACAATTCAACATCTCGAGAAGATAAGTATAATTATCTGCTCCGGTAATCGTTTCTCCCACGAGAAGAACCAATATCGTCGCCAGGATATACGGGTTGAAGAGTTGTTCCGGACTAAGCTGCAGTGAATCCCGCCGTAGTTTCTGCACGATTGCTTGATGTCCTGTTTCGGCGATGTGTTGCAATTTGGGATCCTTCTGTCCGAGATGAAAAGCCGACACAACAGAGACGGCTTGTGCGAGATTGTCATCATGGCATGCCAGGGGAAGGATGACATCTCTGTATCCATTGCTATTTGAGTCGAGAACAACCATGTGTCCTGCTATTATCTCAGAAACTAGGCCATGTTAGAACAAGGTTATTTATAACGGAACGGGGACATACAGTGACTAAACATCTTTCTCGTCTGCGCACTAGCCACAGAATTGAGCGCAGGATTAATCTTCATCCGATACGCATACGGCACAACAGCACCCTCAAACGAGTCCTCCGTCGGCGAAGCGGCATCATCAGAAGACCCAGAATCCGTACAATGCGAATCAGGAGAACTTGAACTGCGACTCTGATCTTTCCGAACACGTTGTTTTCTGACGCGCTGTCCAGCTTCAACCCATCTGAATGACTTCTCGGGTTGGTTAGGACTGGTGGGGGACGTAGATGTGAGGTTCAACGTCAGAGTGGCTGGAGTAGTAGCCATGTGGCTGCTAAACCTACACCGCAAACCCTGTCCAGAACAAGAAATGCCTTTTTTCTGACACTTGAGACATGCTGGTTCTGTCTTGTCACACTTGAGACGCCTTTTACAGCACTCGTAGCAACCTATCTCCGAGCATCAGTATACATGCATCCCATCCTCATAAGGCTGAATGAAACTTACCGTTGTTTCTCTTGGCAAGCGACATCTTGGATAGGAAGAAATACGAGAAAACAAACAAGAAACACTCGCTCTTTTACTGTATCGGGCGGAGCGGAGCGGATTCGATTTCTTTCTTATATCCCATCTTGTTCTTTTCAGCATCGTCGGCGGTTTCCTATGTGCTGTGATCAAGGTTACGCAGCGCAGGACCGAAAATACGCGGGAAGGGGCTGTGCGCGCTAGTGGGTTGGTGATCTAGAACCCCCGGGATTAGCAGATTGAAGCACTAAGAGGGACGCCACACACCAGGACAATGGCTCGGGGCTTGACAAATGATGCCGTGGTTGGTTCAACTGGATTGAATTATTTTAGCATTGTTGCTTTTTGTTGTCTAGGTGCCTAGCGAGGTTAATAGGGGTTGGGACATAGTACTTGTCGCTCCGACATCACCACACCATCACGATATCAACGCAAGCCACGGCGCAAAGCCAGCCTTTTAACATTCAACTAGAAACAAAATCGAAAGGTTTTGGAAGGGAAAGGTATTATGTCCCGCTCACGTCACCATGATTCGATCTGCGAGGCACACTTTTGATGTCCAGCCGCACTATACTCAGCAAGGCAATTCAAAAACTTCCATCCAATAGCAAAACTCGGTGTTTTCCGATACCCTACTCACTGTGAGAAACCTGAGAACACCACCCCGCGAAGATGAGATCTTATCTCTGATCAGAGGCTTTAACCTTCCATGCCGTCCGGGGAAAGATACATTTGGGGAAAGGCTCGTGTTCCTAAGTACCCGTAGCTCAGGAACGCTAGAAATAGATTCCCAGAGTGCTGGGTTAAACTTCGAAGACTATGGAACTCGCTCGACCGGTTCCGGTGACCCGTAGCTCCAATAGAGTGGTTTGCCAATGGTATCGTCAATTTTATCCCCATGGGGCTGTTCTCGGAAAGAGGAACCGATGGGTTTAGTGCCATGGATGGGTGAGCCAAGACGGGGCTTGAGAGATCTCAGCCTTCTCAGATAAGTAGACTGCCGACCCATAGAGTCGGGTTCAATTACATCACTGGCTCTGTAAGGTACCGGCTTCTTACTTGTCGAATAAGTTCCATTCCAGATGCATGTGCCGGATATCAGATATCCCATGTCAGTTGACAGCTGCAAGTCTGTCACTCTTGATGACACTCGTCTGCCCACCCACCCGTTCTTCAAGCCTCTTTCGTCCCGTTTATGTCTGAAAATACCAAGGAATTTCTGTAACTGAACTCTTTCGTTTTATTACAAATAACATCCTATCGAGATGTCGTATTCTCCATGCAATCATACAACACTTTCTGGTCCTCTTATCAGGATTGGGGAAGTGTTTCCGGTATGACATGTGGCATAGACTACTGCACTCATCAATTTCAGTACACCGTGACTATCTCGTAAAATGCCATTCACGTCCCAAAAACCCCTGTCTCTTCAAGAGCTACACCATCGTCTACCTGATTAATTGATGATATTAACTCTGAAAAAATGTCCCTGATGAGATGTCCGATCAGATGTCGCTTCACTTACAAACATGATGTTGATGTATAATACCCGTCGGGAATAAGCACCCAGTACCAAGACCCGCTTGCGTCATCATGGCCACTCCAGAATCAAGCCTCAACCCATCAACGACATCATCAATTTCCCCATCACTAATGTTCTACTCCCAAAGTTTATACCATTTATTCTCTTTCTATTAATATGCCACGATCACAAAACTCCATCGACTTAGAACTTAATCCTCTCTCCCCAATCCCAGACCAAGACTCCGATCCTGATCTCCCGCTCACAATGTCCGCGCCACAGCCTAAGCCGCGCTGGCTGGACCCCAGACCATCGACATACCTCTCGCGCATAACATCGTCGCATTATTTCCAGCGCTTTGTACATTCTCTTAGACCGCGCCTTACATGGCGCTACGTTACTTTTTCGACTATAGGCCTTTACGTGCTTTATTGCTTTATTACATGGCAGCCTTTCTTCTCTTCACGACTACCGTCTTACTCAGGACCGCATGACGTCGGCGCCATAGATCTCGAGATCCCACTTCCTAAGCCGAAGCGCATTTCGGACACCACACTTAAAGAAAATGGGAAATACGCATTTGAGGTAGAAAGCGTGCTATTCACGGTTTATTACCCGTCCGTCAAAGGCGCAAAGAGTAGCGTCGCATTACATCCATGGGTTCCGAAACCCATGGGTCTTACAGCAGAAGGCTACGCGCGCGCGGCAGGCGTGAACAATTTCCTCATCAGACCGATTTTTACGTTTGCGCTATGGCTATTCGTCGGCAGTATCAAGATCCCAGCGCAAGTCGACGTACCTCTTCTGGAGGATACGTCCAAGTTCCCTGTTATGGTCTTTTCGCATGGTGCTGTGAGCTCGAGAACGGATTACACGCATTACCTTGGTGAACTGGCCAGTCGCGGGCATGTTATCGCTGCGCTTGAACATCGCGATGGAAGTTGTCCTGGAACTATGGTTCAGATCAAGGGTGAGAAGGATAAACCGGTGTTTCTGCTCAAGCAGAAGGATCTTGTTTCTGAACCACCCATGAACGACACCATTCTCAAGAAAGAGCAACTCGCCATGCGCACTGAAGAGATTCTCCAGACAATCCGCGTCTTGCAAGACGTCAATTCCGGTAAAGGCTCCGAGGTCTTCACTTCCAGCTCTCGTCATGAGGGTAAGACGCTCGATGCATGGTCCAACCGTCTCGACTTCAATCACCTCACCATCAACGGCCACTCCTACGGCGCAACAGGCGCACTCCAAGCCCTCAAGACCGCAAACACAACCTCCGCAAACCCCGCCATAGGCGGCATCGCTCTCGACCCAGGCAAATCCAGCGGCCAACTCAACACCGAGATCCCCGTCCCCCTCCTCGTCGTGCACTCCAACTCCTGGTCCAAAACCCACAGCATCTTCTTCGGCCGGCCGCACTTCGACACCGTTGCCGATCTCGTCCGGGGCGTACGCGACAAAGTCGGCGCAGCCTGGTTTCTCACGAGCGTGGGAACAGCGCATCCCAGCGTGACGGATGCACCGCTTCTTCAACCACTGCTGCTGAACTTTGCTACGGGTGCTACTGCCGACGTGCGCAAGGCTTTGGGCGAGTATGTCAAAGTGACGCTGGATTTTCTGGATTGTACAAAGACTAGTAAGAAGGATGGTGTGCTTGATGAGGCGGTTACGCACGAGGAGTATGGGAAGTGGGTTAGTGAGGAGAGGGAGAAGAGTTTTCCGAAAGAGTATGCTAAGTATTGGGAAGTGCATGTAAGCCCTCTCGATCAGAAGTAGGGCATTAATTAAGTAGAACATAGTAATAATTAGCGCATTTCTCTGTTGTATTCTCGCTGCGTTGACGTGATTGACTGCAAGGTTCGACACAGGCACATCACAGTGACACCAACTAGTCAATTCACCTACGCACAGCCTACTCATATGCAATGTGTTATGATGGTATTATCTATTAATGGGAACATAGTCCCGGATGACCTTTCCTTTTTGCTAATTTATATACAAGTCTATTGTGATCTTGTCGGCCATGACTTCATGTACTCGTACTAAACATGACTCCCATATTGATGCAAGACTCCAGTCCAGGCTACCATGTATCAAAGGAACGCCGCTGGGGAACTCCCCAGTCCACTGTTTCCATCATCTCGATTGCGCCGGCTACTCAGAAACATATCCACCATCGTCTTGCTACCCATTACTTGAGCTCTCTGCTCTACATCTCTTGTCGCTTCTCCAGGCTTCTCCGACATTGCTCGTGATCTGGTCGACGAGTAACCCTATCTAAGTCGTCCCGGACCGGGTGAGCCCGCTGGTATGGCATTCGCTCGGGCGCCAACACCAGGACTCGATCTAGTTGGAGAGGCTTGCCACCCAGTAACACGAGGCTGAGACCGTCGCTTCGTGAGCAGGCCCTCCGGCGTTGGATTCAGATAGCCTATCGCGTTCAAAGACTTCATTCGTTGCATTTCCTTTCCGGGACCAGTCTCAATCAAATTTCCTCGTGGGGCGACACTTGGCATTGAAGGTACTGTTCTCAAGGTGCTTCGGCGTGGTATGGAGGGGGTTGTTTCTTTGTCGCTCGTGTTTCCGTTATGATTTGGTGGCGAGTTTTCGTCATAACCAATGGTAATCTGACGCGATGGTCTTGTTGGACTGTCGGGGAAGGCTTGAGTGTTTCCTTTGACACTACCCAGAGGCGTACGGCTCGACGGGCGCTTATTTGTCGATGTGCGTAGTTCAGGAGTAGACCCCATCGAAGCACCTTCTCTGACGTGACCCAGTAGTGGCAGAACACCATTGTCTTGTTGGCGTCTGGGAGTCGAGGGCCCTTCGAGCTTGGACACTTTGGAGCTGAGCCAAGTCTTCCATTCCACCGAGCTGGCTGTCGATGTTTCGCGTTGGTGTTCGTGAGCTGACACATAGATTGGAGTGTCGGGGGACTGATTGCGGGTGTACCTGCGACCCGGAGATGGACCCAAGAGGTCAGCCTCTCGAGGTGTAGGCAATGGGGTGGCATCGTCAGCTGAAAGGGAATAAACGCTCTCGACGTCTGCCGCGTGGTAGTCTTTCTCCGAGCTCTGGTTACTGTCTTGACGGGCCGGCAGGTTCAGAGTCGACAAGGAGTGAAGATACTGAGATCCCGGCAAACCTCCATCCATCTCATCAGAAGAGTTCATCTCCCGTAACGCACGGCGGTAGGGGCTGGGCTCTCGAAATGAGTGACACTCGGGGCTGGCAAAAAATGCAGAACTTCTTTGACTGATCGTCTTGTGTGGATCAAGTCCATTGAGTAGCACACTGGTATGCTCGGTTTCGGCATTATCGTCGCTCCAATCCCAGGGAATTTTGTGCCTAGGCGTAGATGCAGCTACGGTTTCGGCTCCGTGGTGTACGTCTTTGTCCGGGACTTCTGTGACCGAGCTCGACGTCGAGGACTGACGTCCATGGCTACTGGCGATGTCGTCGTCAGGTCGAACGCACCGAATGGTCGAATGAGGCCATTGCTTGTTCATAGACTCGCAAAGTTCTCTATTCTTCTGAAAGTCGTTTTCCGTGGTCGCGATAGACCCAGTTTCAATTCGCTCCATTGTCTCTTTTTGTCCGAGTCGTTCGATCAGAGCAGAGTAAACGCGCTCACTGTCAATCGACATTTCTGCTATCATGTCCCGCGTCTGTTGCTGTAGAGGCTCCGTCGAATGAAGGGGTGAAGCGACGTGCGTGCCACCCTCTCTGATCACAGAAAGACGCTGTCTTTCCCTATCTCCAGGGGTTCCTTGACTTGTTACTGTGTTTGTCATCGAGTTTGTCCAACTGGTCACGCGAGACCTGTCGTCAGAGCCACAGCGATCAACGTCTCCAAAGCTCTCCACGCTACCTTTGCGAGACCTGAGTTGTTGGTTCGAAGGTACATCATGCAGTGAGGGAACATGCGAGTTAACCCGGAACATAGAGGCCCCCTCGTCGGCATCAGTGTCCCCAGCATGCAGGCAGCTCTCGCCGTCAGAGTCCTTGTCCGCCACACATTGTTCATATCGCTCTTGTTCAGAATCCTCGCTCTTTCCTTTGCCGAAAAAGCCTCGTAGCTTTGATCTCAAGCCATGCGAAACTTTGCGCGCCGTATTTCGGATCCCGTGTTGTTTTGGGACAGAGGCGCTGTTGGTAGAAAACGTTGAAGCGACTGCGGTGGAATTGTTGCTGCTGTTTCGGAGAGATTTGCGCATGACTGTGGAGGCTTCACTCTCTCTTGTCTTTGGCCTCAGTAAAGCAGAGTGTTGTTTTTTCCTCTCTTCTTCCTCTTGTATCTGGCGAAACCTCTCTCTGGCAAGTCGAAGTGCGGCATCATTGTCTTCGACACGGTCGCTGGCTTGGGAAGCGGCCATTTTTCGACGACTCTTGAGAAAACTCATTGATGCGACGGCTCTGAGTGCAGAATTTTGCGGCCTCGCATTTTTCGACGCCTCGTTCTCATTGTTCTTGGGCGGTAATGGCGAAGAGCGTGGGCGCATATCATTGCTGGCAGACCAGTCTTTTGTAGAAACGCCTCCAGTAGCAAGATTTGAAGAAGTCATCATAGAGCGAGACTTTCTAACTTTTTTGTATGAGGAAAAAATTGAGTCAACATCATCTTGAGGGTTGTAGCACGCGTCGGGTGGCTGCAGCGTTTCCAGGTAACGTTCTGTAAGGGAGAATTTTGAAGTTGCTTTTGTGGGTGAGTCTCGACCCCCATTGGCTCTTGACGCTATATTTCGGCGAGGTGCAGCTGAAGGACCAGTGAACCGGACACTTCGTCTTCGAGAAATGTCTGAAGTGCCATTTCGGCTCATGGCACTGTCAGTCCGCTGAGGACTGTGTCTTATGACATTGCCGGTGCCATCACTCCTATCGAGGTAGAAGCTTGCTGGATCATGCGGTAAATTCATCCCCTCACTTCTCGGTCGGTCTTGGGCTCGTTGATATGACAATACTGCAGCTATGTTTGCATCCCTTGCAGCTTCGGCGGGGTCCATAGACTCAAAGGCATGGATGGGTCGGCGAACAACGGAGTTGGTAGATTTGCTTCGGCTCAATGGGCGACGGTTCGTTTTCCGAGAGCTATTGCGCCGGAGCATCTCTCACGGATGATTGAAACGGTAATTGTGAGAATAAGAACTGAGTAGTGATGAAGATTCGGGGAGCAACAGAATGATGGATTGTCCAGCTGGTGGTGACACCAGGTGGAAAATGCAAGAAGACATGGCAGCGACGATTGAAGTGAACTGGCACTTGCGGCAGTCATTTCTTGGGAGGAAGGAACGGCTGTTGATGAAGTGGAAGGAAGTATTCGCAGGTCAGCAAAACAGCAAGAGCACATCTGCTCCAGGCAATTGCAAAGCAGTCTTGAGACAGCGCCAAAATGAGACAGCCTAGCCACCAGTCTAAGCTGCCAAAAATTGTCTAAACCCGTCTTTTAGGCTCAGCGGCCCATGTCTCTTAAAAATACCCCAACGATGGGGTGACTGGGCAATCAGAGGTAGCGATGAGGCAGAACGCAGCTAATCAGGCGTCACATAGGCAATAAAAGGAACAGAATGCACTTGAATAAGGAGATTTATTGTAATAATGCGAGCAAAGCTAAATGCAGCCCACTCTCATGGACCTAACCCATGCAATAGCGCGCGATGACAACTGGTCATCAAAGAGAGCAAGCGCCCCCATCAATATCATGTACCCAATTTAAAACATAACCCATGCCAATCCGTAATCCCAACTAAAACAATGCGTAACCAGTGCACCACATGAGAAGATTAAAGATCTTACAGGTTAAGCTCCTTGATGAATTGCTCGAGCTCCTCATCGACGAGCTCGTGGATCTTCTTGGAGAACTTCTCGGCCTTGGAGCCAAGCTGCTTAGCACCAGTGGTCAGCTTGTCAGAGACAACCTCGACCTCCTGCTCGACGGCGTGCTTGATCTCCTCGACGCGAGAAGAGGGAGCAGCGCTGTTGACCTTGTAGCCACCAGCCTCAACAATCTTCTTGTAGTCGCTGCAGCCACCACCGTTCCAGGCGAGCAGGTTGGGGGTGTCGGAGGGAATGTCGGAGAGAGCGTTCTCAGTAGCGACGGAGATGAGGTTCTCCTTGAGCTTCTTGGGGGTGATGGAAGCAAGAGCGTACTCGGAGTCCTCAGCGGGCTGGAGGGAAAGGTAGTAGGCCAGGAGACCGGCAATATGGGGAGAGGCCATGGAGGTACCGGAGATGGTGTTGACGGCGTGCTTGCTGCCCTTCCAGGTGGACTGAATGTTCAGACCGGGGGCGAAGATGTCAGTGCACTTTCCGTAGTTGGAGAAGTAAGCACGGCTGTCATCAAGAGCGGAGGCACCGACGGTGACGGGCTCAGAAGCAGCAGCGGGGGAGTAGTTGCAAGCATCAGCGTTGTCGTTGCCAGCAGCGACGGCAAAGTGAACACCAGTGCGAACGGCGGCGTTGACGGCGGCATCGAGAGCCTGGGTCTTTCCACCACCAAGAGACATGTTGGCGACGGAGCCCTTGAAGCCCTTGCGCTTGCCGTCCTTGGCCTTCTTCTTCTGCTCAAGATGGCTGGTAGCAGCGAACTCGACACCCTTCACAACGTCGGACATGGATCCAGAGCCGTTAGATCGGAGGACCTTGACAGCGTAGACGTTGGCCTTCTTGGCAACACCGTACTTCTTACCGGCGACAGTACCAGAGCAGTGAGTACCGTGACCGTTGCCATCCTCATCGGGATCGCCAGAGGGAATGGTGGCGCCCCAGTGGGCACGGCCCTCGAAGTCAACGTGCTCGACGTTGGTACCAGTATCAACAATGTAGGCATCGACACCCTCACCACCATCAGCGGAGTAGAGGTACTTGTTGAAGGTACCAAAGTTGAGGGTGTTGCGGTGGGAAATACGGGCAAGACCCCAAGGAGCCTGTCGCTCAGTCTCGCTGTCGCACTTGTCCATGGTGGTGACCTTGTCGTTTGTGACAGGGACCATGGTGTGGACAAGAGTGTCGCGCTCGATGTACTCGACCTGTGGATGATTAGCTTATGATGATGCATGAGGCATAAAGAGGTACTTACGTCAGGGTGGTTTCGGAGCTTCTCGATCATGGACTCGTCGAAGTGGCCGGCGTAGCCCTTGAAGGCCTCACCAATGTCAAAGGTGTGCTTCATGCCAGAGAAGGTCTTGTCTGAGAAGGAAAGCGATCGCTTTCGGAGCTCCAGGCGCTCAGTCTCGCCTTGGTTGTGGATGTCCTGAACCCACATGTGGTGGTTGCCAGCAGCCTTCTCGTCGACATGGTCCTTGAACTTGACGATGTACGAGTCGGGAATGGTCTCAGCATCGACGGAGCTAAGGATGGGAGCGGCCTTGTCGTGAATGGTTCCGACGCTGAAAGAGGCAGCGCTGGCGACAGCGGCCACTGAAAGAGTGAGGGCGGACTTCATGATGATGACGATACGCGCAAAACTCGAAATGTATGTTGTTCTAGTCTACCTGCGACTCAAAGACGAAGACAAATGGATAAAGTGATGTCCTCGACCGACTGCCTTGATGGAAGCAGACAAGATCGATACTGGAGGAAGGTGCGAGTGATGATGGGGATGATGAAAGGAAGAAGAAGCGATGGCGGCGGACCTGGGGTAGATAAGCAAGCACGAGCTGCTGCGTGCGACAGCTCCAGTGTTGCCTCAGCGGGCCTGGGGGAGGCGTCAGGGTATCAGAAATATTGACCGCCGAGGGACAGTGCGATAGAATAACTTAATCACTTTAGCGCATTTTGAGAGCGTTCTGAGTTCACTTAATTTTGACGCTACAAACCTTGTAGGACAATTGTTCTGGTACCCTGTCGGGAGGGCAAGAGGGTGTGACGCATCCATCGCTAGGATGAGCGATAACACAGTGGCTGAGCCCCATTTTTGGCCTAGTGCACGCTCTCGGAGGCCAATGACGGTCGCCGAGGCAATGCGATAACGGCATATCGTGCTCAAGGTACTTCCGAGCTATCATGACAGACTGTATGAAGGATTCGTCCGCACAGTAGACTGAACGCAAGGTCAAGCCGGCTTCGATTTCAGCCGTCTGGACCCAAGGAATGTCATGATGGACGTGAAGCACTGGAAGCCCTCAGGGATAACAAGCGAAACCAGCATACAGTAATTGTGAGTCGCTACCGCGTCTCATTTACCGCTATTTGATGCCTGGGAGATCAACTGATGGCAGATGATTGCCTTACCTTGTTGACGGCTGATGACCCGGTCGTGTTTGTCCGCCTCGCCTCGAGTCATGGATCATGGATGGCTGTCACTACAGGGAGGATGAATGTCTTCTGAACTCAAATCCAGAGCTTGAATCTCAGTTATCGTGAACACTTAGTCATTGTAAAGTTCGTTGATAAACTCGCTCTTACTCGCGATCTTCCCAAGATTCCAGCGTCCATCACGATACAGTCCTCATACAGAAGCACACGCTCGAGGCTGACAATCCATTACAGCTACTCAGCCGTATCCGAATACAGTACATCATGGCTACGCAAGCTCAAAGACACTGTGCTCAGTCTAGCCGATCAAAGTACACTGATAGCGTCGAATCAAGGTCCACACAAGCAGCTTGAGCTTCAACAAGGTACGGGTACCTTCCAGTTTGCGGTGCCTGCAGCCAAAAGCAGGTGTCTCTTTACCCAGTGCTAGAAACCAAAATGCGGGGAGGGATCTGACTCCGATTGGCCCCCACTGACCTAATCCGCCTGATCCATCGAGTCAGACGACGTCCCTGGCACGTGCCTGCCCATGTCTCAACTAGAACTGAAGCGCTGTTCGCTCCAAGCCAACGCCGACAGCGCCTCACTATCCCAGTCCGTTCCCGGGGTTAAAAGTGACATTTCTGAGTCTAGGAGGTGATTCCTTGGAAAGACAATACGCGACGTGAAAGACGTCATGATTCGGTCTGCGAAATGATATCCCAACTGCCAGCTCACAACAGCCATTCAGGCAACCATTCGTATCCATCCAAAACATCCATGAGACTCAAAACATGTTGGCCAGTGCACTTTATCATGCACGCCAGGTACCTCAAGCTCCCAAGTTCGGTAGCCCGGATGAGGTACATAGCGCGTTTGCGTCTGGAGTACCTTGAGCTAGCTCTAGCTCTCCACTTTGGATCAACTCAGATGCCATAACTTTACCGTCAGATAACGCCATTAAACACCGCTTGGATCTCATCATTCCAGGCCGAGATACTCAACGAATTTACGCCGAGCTATCAATTCGTATCCGCTTGATAAGCTGATGATACCGATACTTGCCTGATTAAGATAGTGATAAGCGGACCCTCGGAACCATTGTGGTTTCAATGCATTCAAGGGTCCGCGTCACTGGACATAAACAAAGCTAAAAGTGCTGATGGTGCTACAAAGGTGCCAACAAAGGTCTGACGTTGGTGCTTGTCGGGATAGCATAATAATGCAATGTCTTTGCCTTGATAAAAGCGCACGAGATGTAGATAGGATGATAGATGTGCATTGCCAAGATGGGTATGTATTGTACAGTATACCATAGAACAGCATAAACGCACCAAAGCGCCGCGCCTGCGCTTGAAGCAGCGACAAGACCCCGACTTGTATCCGAGACCGCCTGGTAGACCAAATGCCCGTGTCGCATTGAACGAAGGGAGAACATGGGCTTTTAAGAATGTGGATGTAATGTCATGGATAAGGAAGGGGTTAACACACGTTGTCTCGTGAGCGGATTTCGTCTCCGATTTGCTCAATCATATCTTTACAACATGGATTCTGGCGTTAGATGCCACATGCAATTATAAAGAGACGATTTTTGTGAGCTACTCAATACGCGACAAGAAGTACGAATACTTATAATGAGATCTACGGTAACCCGACCATCCGAACATCACAGTTTAGAAGAAAATATATATAATGAACGGGTTTTCACTCGATTAAAGACTTCCGTCTCATGTCTGTTGAGTCTACCCTACACCAAGTGACGACGTCATTGAGACATGGTGGTTGGACCACCAAGACACGCGTGTCTCTGGAATATGCCATCAATATTCAGAATCGCGATGCCCAAAACAATGTTTCTTAAAGTTCTCTCCATCCTCTACGATTGAATCTTCCGTGCTATGCGGGCGTGGATGGCAGCAATCATGCGCACGCGTACATGTCACTCCAAAATCATTACTCGAGCTTCGTCAGCTCAGACGATCCATCACAGGAAGGAGGGGCCAGCTTCGCCACAGCCAAGCCACACCTCCAAGGCTGACCCCCCATAGGTGAGTTACAGTACGGAGCATTGAGCACAGGTAGCGCAGGCTCCAGTTCAGTGGGTGACCGATTGTTTCGAGACACCTTCGCTAATTTCTCAGCTTCCAGTGCTTGTTTTGGACGAATCTCGATACATTCTCTCCGATACCCAGCGAAAGTACCTTATCAGAGAACCTCCTGTGGCCGTATCGTGACCGCTGTTTCCTGCCCGCCGAGAGCTTCATGCGCCCCGCGCTGGTAGCTCCATCAAGTTCTAAATCTTACTCTTCGATGCCGACGACGACTGATAACAGCCTGGACCCTTGAAGGGCTCAGGGGGAGGTGGTTTCTGGAATGAACCCGTGATCAAACAAAGAAAAATACTCGAAAAAATGACCTCAATACCAAGACGATACCGGTCGTCTACTTCGGCCTCAAACCCACCGCAAACCAAGTCCTTCGAAATCTTGAAAGGCTTACTTGAAGCTCTCAATATCGATACCACTCTTCACCAGCAGGATGGCTTCCCTCAAATACCGCCATTGTTGCGAAAAATCCGACACATTATACAGCATATCTCTGCGACACGATCGCCCGTCCACCAAGATGACTTCCGACATGCAGATGGCTTCGAGACGATCCTTAATCTGCTCCGAGCCTTCTCAGGCTACTACGATCCCGATAAAAGAAGCGACGCGGACATGCTTGCTCTGTTCAAGTTGCTGGGAGATTGTCTGAACCTCTTTTCGGTTGCCCTACACGGACATGCAGGCAACCGACGTTATTTCCGATACAAGGTCGAAGGAGGTGGATGGGAGGCTTTGGAACAAGTTATCGCAAGCATAGGACTCGGCGGGGCTGAACCTGATGCTTGGATAAGCTGTCATGTTTTTGGCAAGCTCCTGGCTTTCTCCTTGGACGACGAAGCACTCGATCTCCTTTGTCAATCCATCGCGAAATCACTACGGCCCGACGACGATAACTCCCCCAAAGAGGATGAAAGCGACAGCGCCGAAGAACAATGGGATCTGGTGTTGGCCAAGTCTGCAGAAAATATCACACCTGGTGTGAGGGAAGTTGTGAATGCCAAGACTATAATACGGCATCCCGAGATTTTGCGAGCAGTTGTCAGTTTCTGGACCGCTATTCCTCGAATGAAAGATGGCCTCGCGAACCCGGCTTCTTTACTTGTCCTCGAGACAATCCATTGTGCTATCTCAGTTTCTATATATAACCGAGCTGCAGTCCACTCGACTGGCGCCTTATCGCAGTTCCTCCGGGTTGCTTTCAATGCCGACTCAGCTCTTAGCCCACCCGAGCGAGAGAAGGTGTTGGCGATCTGCAAGATACTCATGTACTTGGGTGTGAATGAGCCGGCCGACACTCAATTCTTACTATCGACGCCCGGCTCCGAGGCATCCGAATTCTGCTTACAGATGACATCGAAACATACAGGTCCTCCGTTCTTTCAATTCGACTTGTCTCTACATGGCCATTCGTCGCTCGAGCTATCCAGTCTTGGTCGTTCTTTTCCACCGCAATCTAGTGCTGGCTACACCTTCACGGCCTGGATTCGGGTAGACAGCTTCGATCCTACTGCACACACAACAATATTCGGCGTGTTCGATTCCACACAATCATGTTTTCTGCTCATGTACCTCGAGAGAGATACCCACAACTTTATCCTTCAAACATCTGTTACTTCAAACAAGCCTAGCGTGCGCTTCAAGTCTGTTTCGTTCAAGGAGAAGAAATGGTACCACATCGCCATTGTGCATCGCCGACCCAAGACGATGGTCACTAGCAAGGCGTCTTTGTATGTCGATGGTGAATTCTCAGAACAAATACGCTGCAATTATCCTCATCTGCCGCCCCTGGCCACTGGTGCTCATGACAGTTTCGCCTCGTTCAACTCGAACCAGAACAAGACAAACCCTGTGCAGGCTTTTGTCGGTACACCGAAGGATCTCTCTAACCAAATAGGACCTGGCCTTGTCTTCTCTCGATGGTCGCTTGCTTCAGCGCACTTATTCGAGGATGCTTTGAGCGATGACTATCTGGCGGTCCATTTTGGTCTGGGGCCGCGATACCAAGGCAACTTCCAGGACAGCCTGGGCGGCTTCCAGACTTATGAGGCATCGGCTACTCTGGGCCTTCGAAATGAGATTGCGCATCCTGGGAAGGGTGAGACTTCAGACATCATTAGAGCTGTCCGTGAGAAGGCTGGTTCATTGCTACCTGAATCCAAGATCTTGCTTAGCATTCTTCCTTCAGCTACGTTCCCCGAAAATGTGCAATTCTACGATACCGGACTTTTGCGATCACTCCCACGGAACTGCGCCCGCAATCTCTTTAGGGCTTCCAACCAAGAGGGTTCACCTCTAGCGATCAATTGTGCCGTTCCCAGTCTACCAGACTCTCTGTTCCGCGTCCAAGGACTTCTCTCTTTCCGCGGCAACCCCATCGTCGCTGTGCCGTCGTACCTGGATGAGAACTTGTGGCGACTTGCCGGTTTCACACCATTGGCTCTGAAACTCTTTGAGAGAGCGTCTTCAATCGAAGAGACAGTGCGATCGGCGGAAATGCTGTTTTACTGCATTCGCCAGAGCTGGAGAAACAGTGAAGCCATCGAGAAGGACAATGGATACGGCATCTTGGCTATGCTCCTCCGTGTGAAGCTGGGCTATGACCGTGGTACTAGTGATTCTACGGTTGCCCGACTACAAGTCTCGAACGACGATCGCGATCGACTCGCCTTCCAGTTACTCAGTTTGATCCTTGGCTTTGTTGGGTACAACCACATGGAACCCATGGAGTCGTTCATCATCAACCCGCTCGCCTATCGCGTCTTGCTCATCGACCTTGACATTTGGCGAAAGTCGGCGCCTCGAATCCAAGAGCTGTACTACAAACAGTTTGTGACATTTGCTGTCAATAGCAAGTACCATGAGTTCAACAGTCGGAGATTAATCAGGATGAGAATTGTCAAGAGGTTGCTAGATGCCATGAAAGGAGAGGTAGTCTCGGAGGATACGATATCGCATTTCATGGGTGCCTTCGAGATCCTCGTCACTTCAAATTTTAGCCAAGAGGTCATGAGATCTTTGTCGCTTTTCATCACATACGCTTTCCACTCTCAACCTTCACCCGTCAACAGAAGCCCACGGGCTCTTTCGATTGTTTCAAGAAGCGGTACTCCAGTTCCTAGGCGGAGAGGAACGCCGACCGACCCAACCGCAGCTGGAATCGCTTCTGGCCTTAAGTTCTTGACTAAGAAACAGCTTGGTGTCAAGGTTCTCAGCATGTACTCTCGCATATTGTGCGAAAAGGGCAACACCATACACATCAAGAAGTTTGCGAGAACTGTTACAAATAAGGTGAGATTGTTCTGTGCCGCCAATTTACCTTTACTAATGATAGCAGTGGCTCCTCTACCTTCTGGCTGAAAATGACCCGGAAATCGTCGTTCATGGTTGCAAGATTTTGGCACGTCTCCTGGTCACGCATGGCTCCAACTATACATCGAAATTTGCTGGAAAGTCGGGAGGTTTTGTCATCATGTCCAACAGACTCAAACGATTCTGGGACATGCCAACTTTATGGCCCATTTGCTTCAGTATCCTGTTTGGCTACGATGTTGCCGAGATCAATTTTGATAGGAACTTTGACTTCTTCAACCTCCTAGAGACGTTTGGCAAACGCAAGGTTGTGTACCCCGAATCTCTGTCCGTCATTACCGCAATGCTGCAGCATGGATTGAAAGATGTGATGCGATACCAGGATGATCCAGATTCACCAGCAACACATGTCGCTCCATCGCCCGCCTTGAAGAAGCATGCATCCGCCAAAGAACTCCGCCCTGAAATGCGACCCCGAGCAAGCTCTATGAATTTGACGACTGCCCTTGCGACACGGTCTAACTTCACTCGTGATAGCGAAAGAGTCGCAAGCTATGCTGGAGTTTTACATACCGTGATCAAATTCCTCCTCGATCTTCACGAGCGCTCGACTGAGTTTAGGGATTTCGCTTTGACATCTGAGTGGGTGAGGTTATTGTTGTCGGCGCTTTACCCGGTCATTGTCAGCGCTGATGCGGTAACGCCTGAGACTGAGCTGAACTCTGGCGACACGGCCTTGACCTTTGAAGGAACAGACGTTATCATCCGACCCATCGCTGGCAGTGGTTCTCATGCTACACCAATCGTACGAACAACAAGCGTTGATCCAGTGCCGTCACCTCAGTCGACACCACCTAAGGGCACACCGCTGAGGAGAGCATCGTCGTTCATTCTCCTCACTCAGCAGAAGTCGCCTGTCGGTCCCAGCCCGGCTCGTTTGAGTCCTGCTTTGCCATCACCTAGGTCGACGCCCAGTAATAGACCGAGCAGCGACATCTTGGACGGACTTATGGATCTGGTAGTGAGCGTCTTCATGGATCAGCTTCTATCACGAAAAGACTTTACTGGATTTGGCTTGTTCACCAAGGTCCCTCCAGGTTTCCGAGAGCACCAAGCTTACTTCGAGTCTTACATCCTGAAGCATGTAACTGCCCAACTGGAGAAGAACATCCAATCCAATCAGAAGGCAATCTGCGAGCCTCGTGTACTGACGAACATCTCACGACTCTGTCAACACATGTCGGAAGCCATCTTCGAAGGATGGTTCATGAATGGGGCTGAGGTCATGATTGACTTTATCGGGATGCTCCTCGAATTCTTGCAACGACCTGACATAGCATCTCTCAAGAGTGTCCGACTTTGTAGCCAAGCTGTCACCAACATCCGGTGTTGCCTTTTGAGGATAATCCTTCTTCGATTGTCAGACCTCGACAGCTCAGAGACCACGCTCGTTGAAGCTAAGCAGTTCATGGGCAAGATGGCGTACTGGCAAATGTCAATCCTTGGCTCGTTCACCAATGAGGATCAATTCCTCAAGCTCTTCTGGTACCAGCTCTACACCAAGCTTATCAGCGACAAGATGCCTCTTCGAGTTGCGGCAGCAAACTTCTTGCGTATCATCTTGGTACAGAAACCGGAGGAATCTACTGAGCTCATTCATGCATGCATGTCGCCGGACCAGAAGCAGCTTTCTAAGGACTTCCAACAGTTGACCGGTGTTGATGACGATACGTTCGTGGAGTGGGTTGACAAGCATCGCCCATCGTTGGATGTACTGTTCTTCGGCGGTATGTCAAAGACATGGGAAGACTTCGTCAGCTCGGAGAATGTGCGTACTGCAGAAACAGCCAAGGTCCGGTTGACCAAACGCAAAGATAAGCTTAGAGCGTGGCACGCGGAGAGCATCACCACAGAGAAGACCTTGCTCAGTCATGATATTGGTAACAGTGCATGGATGAAGAGTATCTATAATTCTGAGTACTTCAAGTACCAACGGATTATGCAAGATCAACAGGATGATCTCGTGTTTCTGAGCGATGCTTACAAGAAAATGGAAAGAGACCTGATGCGACCTGGCGCTGTATTTAGCGAAGCGGCGCCACCCAAATGGAAACTCGACCGAACAGAGGGACGAAACCGGATGAGACTCAGGGTTCTTCCCGACTTTACGATGAGCAAGGACGACTATCAGCCCAAGCGGAAGGCGAGCGAAGTCTTGCAGAGTCTTCGGATCAATACGTCAGCCAGCCCAGCACCCTCGATTGTCACGTCAGCAGTCTCGCCAACCAAGTCAAGCACTCCCGCACCCATAGAAGGCAATAACGGACCGCCCCAATTCACAGAAGAGCCCGAGAGTACTGAGCCAGGAGAACAGCCTGCCTCTGGTGTCGCGCCTGAAGACGACTTCGAGCTTGTAGACGATCCGAACGATCCCAACGAGGGAGATGAAAACTTCGAGGATAAGAATCGCAAGGTGATGCGACGACTAGAGCGTGGAGACCAGGTTCAGTCTGCATACAATGTCTCACGCATCATTGGACTGGAGGCTTGTGAGGGTATTCTCATCATCGGCAAGGATGCACTTTATATCATGGACAACGTGTTTCAGTGCGCTAATGGCGATATTGTTAACGTCTGGCAAGCTCCGCCTGAAGAGCGCGATCCTTTCTCTCAGATCGTCACCGACGCAAAGACCTCAGAGAAGAGGCAGAACAATAAGGAGCAAGAATCGAGGCATTGGCGATGGCACGATGTTATTAGCATCTCAAAACGCCGGTTCCTCTTCCGAGATGTTGCGATTGAGGTCTTCTTCACTGATGGCCGTAGTTATCTTCTGACTACTATCAACCCCGCGGTTCGGGATAACCTGTTCGTCAAGATGCTCAACAAGGCACCTCACACCAGTGGCGCCAATACGCTTCCTAACCCTGAGGATGCTTGGCGTTTGGAGTCTCTGAAGGTCGTCGATGAATCGCCTCAAGGATTTGGCTCCAAGTTCGGTACCTTCTTCAACTCTTCGCCTTGGAATCCTATTCTCAAGAGGTGGCAGAAGGGCGAAATCTCCAACTTTCACTATCTCATGATGGTGAACACCATGGCTGGCAGGACCTTCAACGATTTGACCCAGTACCCAGTGTTCCCATGGGTTTTAGCCGATTACACCAGCGAGGATCTGGATCTTGATGACCCCAATACGTTCCGAGATCTATCCAAACCAATGGGCGCGCAGACACCACACAGAGTCGGAGGGTTCGTCGAGAGCTACAATGCTTTGGAAGAAATTGGAGAGGTTCCTTTCCACTATGGCACACACTATTCTTCTGCCATGATTGTGTCTTCATACCTCATCCGTCTACCGCCCTTCGTTCAATCCTACATTCTGCTCCAGGGAGGAAGCTTTGATCACGCAGATCGTCTCTTCCAATCCATCCCAGAAGCATGGAAGTCTGCCTCGTGCAAGAACAAGACTGATGTGAGAGAACTCATCCCCGAGTTCTACTGTCTTCCCGAATTCTTGACCAACGTCAATGGCTACAACTTTGGTAATCGCGAAAGCAACGGCGTTAAGGTCGATCACGTTGAGCTTCCCCCGTGGGCCAAGGGTGACCCTAGGATCTTCATCGCCAAGCACAGAGAAGCATTGGAGAGCCCATACGTGAGCGAGAATCTGCACCAGTGGATTGATCTCGTCTTCGGATTCAAGCAGCGAGGCGAGGCGGCGGTAGAGAACCTCAACGTCTTCCATCATCTCTCATACCGTGGCGCGACAGACTTGGATAGCATCACCGACGCAAAGGAGAGAGCTATTATGGCTGGCGTTATCCACAATTTTGGACAAACGCCTCATCAAGTGTTTATGAAGTCCCATCCGGCTAGAGAGCATAACCGATCTCCCGTTAGACGATTGGACACGAGTGTGTTCTCGTTGAGCTGTTTGCCGCACCCACTTCTTGGTAAGAACTCTGCTTCCCGATCTCTGAACTTGACTGATCA
The DNA here is from genome assembly GCA_004367095.1 of Fusarium nanum. Lineage (NCBI taxonomy): Eukaryota > Fungi > Ascomycota > Sordariomycetes > Hypocreales > Nectriaceae > Fusarium > Fusarium nanum. Next base: position 26,723 of record QGDY01000116.1, read on the forward strand.
ATTCTCAACAGAAAGCCACGAGCGTGTAGCTTCCTTGATCTACGCACCCAAACTGGACCGCTTACTGTGCGCCTCTCCATTCCGCCTCAATTTTCCACCATACGACAAGTTTTTGGAATGGGGTTATGCCGACAACAGTATCCGCTTCTTCTTCAGCGACAATCGAAAGGTAAACCGACACCACACTCCCAGCTCAAGCCGCCTCGCTAACTCGACAAAGCCCGCTGGCCTCTTTGAGAACCTTCACATTGGACAAATCTCTTGCGCCTGCTTCGCTGACTCTAAGACATTGATCACCGCTGGCGAAGACTGTGTTGTCTCGGTGTACGCACTTCAGACCTCACCTGGCAAGCCAGTTGAGCTGCTTCCAAGGTCTAGTCTCTTTGGACACAAATTCCCAGTCACAACAATTGCAGTCAGCAAAGCTTTCTGTACTCTGTTGACAGTATCTGCGGATGGCCAGGCGTTCTTGTGGGATCTCAACCGCCTGTCGTTCATTCGCAAGCTACCATTGGTGCGCCCTGTCGAATCTGCGCGCATCAATGACATCTCTGGCGAGATTCTTCTATGCTCTGGACCGAACGTGATCCTATACACTTTGAACGGCACATTGCTTCTGGAACAAAACGTCTGCTTTGAACAAGACGACTACATCCACTCATGTGCCTTCTATGAAGGTGCTGGAAATGAATGGCTCGAGAACTACCTGATCTTCACAGGCCACAAGCGCGGTAAAGTCAACATATGGCGGCGCAGCATCGTTGGCAATCGATGGACTCTGGAGCTATACAGAAAGCTGGACCACGTTGACTACAAGAACGAGAAGGGCGCCAACACAGAGGCGGGTATGACATGCATCAGCCCAATGCCAACATGCGTCTACACAGGTGATGATGACGGACGAGTTGTAAGTTCCCCTACCGCTCTCAGGCATATCATAACTAACACGCTTCTAGTACGAATGGAATCTAGTGAACAGGGAAAGATAGAGCCTGGCCCTACCGAACCGGACATCAGTTCGACACAACCGCCGCAACAGTTTCGTATAATTAAAAGAGATGGGAAGGATCTTTTGGCTTCTTGCTTGCACATCACCGCGGCGTTTCCTATTTGATCGTACCCGCATGTTAGAAAATCATTGATTCGCGCAAGTGGGCGCACAGCGTATATATATCCCGAAAACGTTTTATGGTCGATGGTCGGCTTGATTGATTGGATGTAGAAAATCGAATTGAAGCGTCAATTGCTGCTGAAAATTGGACTCTTGTCCCTTGTATTCCACTATCATATTTCCCCCCCTCCGCCGTGGCGCTGTCGGTTGACGCCGTAGTTTGTACAAGACTGTTTGCTCGTTTTCCCGTACTTTCTCTCCGAACCGTGATATTTATTTCTTCGTCTTCAATTCGAGATCTTAATCGTCGTAGCCGGTGAGCTGTTTCCTGGGACCAGCGGGAACTGCATCGAGTTAGTTGGTGTATGCCACGAAACTCTCGGTCTGAAAGGCACGCACTGGGGTAGGTCACGGGAACTGGGGGCGCATCGATGTCGCCAAAGTAGTGTCGGATCGGAGGCACAATGGGCATGGCAACGGGACCAGCAGCGCCGATGATGACGGACCAGAAGAGGGCGGGACGCTCGCGGGCTGCCCAGCGGCAGTACTTGAGGGGAGTTTGCCAGAAGAAAGGAGCGGCAGACATGGTGACCTGTACGGAGCGATGTTAGCGGTAGTATGACGCAGCGGAGAGTCGATTCGTACTCAATTGACGAGGATCTGGAGGTGGTTTGTCGTCGGGTCTTGGTGGTGATGATGGGCTTTGGCTATCGAAGCAATGGTCCAATCGCAGGAGCGGAAAAACCAAGCCGAAGAGGTCGGATTATTTGGAAGTCGACACCCAGCACTTAACCTTTTAGGGTAAGAGCGCTGCCTCGCAGAGTCTAGCGTGACGGGTTTCACCTCCCCCACTGAAGGCTACGTATCCCAAAACGCAAGCTCGCTCCAGGTACCTGCGTACCAGATTAGAGCTCTGTCTAAAGCGCAAGCTGTCCACGCCAGTATCCATCAACTTACACCTCGCGAGAGAACGAGATCACCCCCAACCAACCAAAAATCTCAACCACATTCCCCCGATATTGTTTTTCAGAATGCGGTCACTCTTGAGCCTTGTGCTCTTTCTCTTCGCGGCGCTGGTTTCGGCCGTGAGCACAGCTGGTAACCGTCTGCTGGTTGTGTTGGATAGTCCAGATGACAAGAAGGCCTACACAACCTTTTTCGGCGACCTGTCTGGTATTTATCTCCATTGACAATTGGGTTGGGATTGAAGCTGACAATTGATAGAACGAGGCTATGAAATCACCTACGAATCACCAAAGAGCGAAAGCTTGGGACTGTTTCTGCATGGAGAGAGGACTTATGATCACCTCCTCTTCCTCCCCACCACGATCAAAGGTTCGTCATTTCTATCTTTTTGTGATGATGGGTATACTAATTCTTGCGTAGGTCTTGGACCCAAAATGACTCCCCAGGCTATCATCGAGTTCATCAATGCCGGCGGAAACATCCTCGTCTCCATGTCCTCCACCCATACCGTGCCTTCTACTCTCGACGCCGTCCTGACCGAGCTCGACATCCACATTCCCGCTGAGCGCACCGCCAAGGTCGTCGACCACTTCTCATACGACACTATCTCCGCCTCCGAGGACCACGATGTCCTCGTTCTCGAGGCTCCTCCCGCAGTCCGAAAGGGCATGAAGGATTACTTCGAGATCCCTGGCGCATTCCTCTCCGTTCCTCACGCTATCGGCCACATTCTCGGCAACGGACAGCTCCTTACACCCGTCCTCCGTTCTCCTGCTACAGCTTACAGCTACCACCCCAAGGAGCAGAACAAGACCATCGAGCCTGATGAGCTGTTCTCCTCTGGCCGACAGCTTAACCTCGTCACTGTCTTCCAGGCTCGCAACTCTGCGCGCGTTACCGTCATTGGTGCCGCTGAGATGTTCCAGGACAAGACTTTTGACACCAAGGTTGCTCGACAGGGCGGACAGGCTCAGTTCCCTGCCAACCGTGAGTTTATCACCAACTTGGCTGCTTGGACTTTCCAGGAGCTTGGTGTTTTGCGAGTGAACAAGATTGAGCACCGCCTTGACGGTAGCAACGAGACCAACCCCGACGGATACCGCGTCAAGAATGATGTTGTAAGTCAAACAAGCCAACTTGGTCATGATCACTACTAACAATCTAGTCCTACAACATCTCTCTGTCCGAGTACGCCTGGAACAACTGGCAACCCTACCACCTCCCCAAGGGCGATGAGATCCAGCTCGAGTTCTCCATGTTGTCCCCCTTCTGGCGCCTCAACCTCAAGCCCATCCTCTCCAACGAGCACGAGACCATCTACGGCATCAACTTCACCCTCCCCGACCAGCACGGCATCTTTAACTTTATGGTTAACTACAAGCGCTCTTTCCTCACCAACATCGAGGAGAAGAAGACAGTCAGCGTACGACATTTGGCTCACAACGAGTATGATCGAAGCTACAGTATCAATGGAGCTTGGCCTCCTCTGGCTGGTATCTTTTTTACCATCCTCGGTTTCCTGGCCTTCTCCGTCGTATGGCTGTACAGCGCGAAGCCCAGGGACGAAGTAGCCGTGAAGAAGACGCAATAAACGAAGAGGCGGATGATGATTGTAACAACGTTTCTCTTTTTTTAATGACACCACGATAGGAAATCGTGGGAACATTGCTGTAGTAGAGCAGGATTAAAAGTGAATCATAGAATAAAGTTTTTGTCTTTTTTTCTACAACTGTCAATGTCTAGGTGTTCTAATTACATGTGATTCATGAGATAGAAATATGTCAAGGCCCTCAGATTAGCTCTCTTAGGTTCCCACTGACAACTCGCGGCAGTTGGACAGAGCCCGCGCAACCGTCTTTGACGTGAAGCCCGCCGCTGCTGCCTGCAAATTTGGCTTTTTGGTCGATTGATCATCACCGGGCAAAACATAATTCGTATCTCAAAGAATCTCCCCTCCTCTTCATCCTTCCCCCGCAGGGCCCAAGCCTGCTCCGATTGAAAACTATATCGTGCATTATCACGAGCTGTCTCTTACACCCCTAGGGGAGAGGACTACTTCACACTTGAGAAGGTATCTGTCATTGCGGCTACTGTAGGGCTACATAGGAAAAAAGGAAAAGGAGGAAGGGAAATAACTTTGGGTCTGCTCAGATCTCTGTTCTTGTGTGTGGAACATTTTCCCACCGCTTGATGGTAGCCCGAGGGTATACACGATCAGGGGGGAATCACCTTTAGCTCGGTGTGAACATTGTCATCATAGCAGACCCGGGGAGCCAACCGAATGTATAGTAGTAGGAAAGGTGCTGGGAGTCAGTAGAACAGGAAGAGGGAGAGAGAGCAGAGAACGCCAGACTCCTGACGCCGGACTCCATAAGAATATTCCCCAAAAAAGTCTAGAAAGCAGCCCCCCAAAAACCAAGAAACCAAAACGCCCCCAAGAAACGAAAAGCAAAAGAAAGCAGAGAGATGGGTCAGTTGTGCACTTGAACATACCGGATGGTGAGCACCGGTCGCTTGACTGGGCCACGCAAGGGGAGGTGAAGGCGTTGGGGAGACATGGTGGAAGGGAGTGAAGATGACCGAGGGAGGAAACAGGCGAGAAAAGACGGGCGCGGAGACAAAAAAAAAACTGAGAGAGTATAGTGTGTAGCAAAGAAGCTGGCGGTTAGCATGAGAGGCGTGAGTGTCGAAGCACTCGAGGTATAGCAAGATCGCAGTCGAAGTCCAAAGTTGAGGATGCGAAGCGATGATGAAGAGAGAAGGAAAGAAAGCGGCAGAGGATTGGAGGGGAAGCCATTATTTATGCTTCTCCAGAGCGAGGAGTGATTGCGGGCTGCGCGCACAATATTTCGTTCTCTCGTTGTGGTTGACGGCCGTTGACAGCTGGCTGGCACTGGCAGGCCGAACTCATGATGGTCGAAATTCCAAGTCGCGTTGCGCTGCGCGATTGACAGCGGGAGCGCTAGAGCAGGCTGACCCTTAACTGTGGCGCTGTGGCGCTAGCGGGGCATCGGTACCAGCTCTAACGAGGCTGGAGTGGCTGGGAAAAGTTCCTTGACTTTGGGTCGCGAACAACATTCAACTTTGGCCTCTACAATCGCTACACTCTGCCAGTCTTGCTTTCCGCAGCAGAACCGTCAAAATGGTACGACACCCTACTTTCCAAGCTATTCTAAGTGCGTTGGACTAACAATCACAGGCTCGTAACTCGGAAAAGGCCCAGTCTATGCTGTTTCGCTTCCGCGAAGCCCAAGCAGCAGACCTAGGCATCATCGACGCCGGCCGCACCCGCCGACCCAAGCTCATCACCGAAGTAGCCGCCATCCCAGCTTGCGAAAAATGGCGTGGTCAGGTCTTGAAGGAGATCTCGCGCAAGATGTCACGCATCCAGGACCCCATCCTCAGCGACTACCAGATCCGCGACCTCAACGACGAAATCAACAAGCTCATGCGCGAAAAGCACATGTGGGAGATCCAGATACGCAACCTAGGCGGACCGAACTACATGCGCGGCGGCGGCAAGATCTACGATGAGCAAGGCCGTGAAATACCTGGCGGTGGAAAAGGGTACAAGTACTTTGGTCGTGCGAGGGAACTTCCTGGTGTCAAGGAGCTGTTCGAGGCGGCGAGGAATCAGGGTGATGAGAAGCCGCTTGAGGAGAGACATGATATGAGGAGGAATGTGGATGCGGCGTACTATGGATATGCGCCTGATGAGGAGGATGAGGAGTTGTTGGCTTATGAGGCTGAGAAGGAGAGGCAGGCTACTGAGCATATGATCAAGACAGGATCTCAGGATGTGCCGGAGGGATGGGAGCCTTTGCCCGGTGACGGAGGTGATGGTGTTACATGGGACTTGCCGACTTTGGAAGAAGTGCAGGAGGAACTGATCGAGAGACGGAGGAGAAAGCTGTTGGAGCAGCTATAATGCGTGTCTTGATACAGTTACTTCAGTCCTCAGACATGCATTGGGACTACTACACGATACAAAGTTAGACGAGGCGGTTAGCACGGGGCGATCACAACCATGGCGTTCAGGACGGTCATCATGTATTTGCAGGCGTATCTATGGGAATTATTATGACGATACCTATCTGTCGTTAGGGTAGCAGAGCAGAGCATAAAAGATCAAAGCAAGTTTTTTGGTTTGGAGTTTATTAGAGCTTTGGTCTGTTGGTGTCGCATGTGCATATCGTGACCCAAGCGCGAAACCTAGCTGCAGAGCTATTGTATGTTTACAAGAGATAGTCCACGATGACATCAACTCCATCTTTTAGGCTCGCGACAGTCAAGTTTTCTAATGGCATTAGGGCGCCCTGCCTATGCATAAGTTCAGTCTCTCAGCCAACCCACTCGTTTACATCAAGAATCATGGCATAACATGTCAAACAGAATCGAGTTTGAGAGCACTGGGTCATACCATTTCGCTTATACCATGATGAGACGACCTGAGATATGCATCTTGTTTCCACTCAGGTCATACCGGACTGTAGTATAGCTATAGGGTTTCTCTTACCGTAGATTTGACTCTAAAAGAATAAAGCTCCGCTGTCACGGAAAGTTCAAGTGCCGGGGAAATAAAACGGACGGAGAAACTGCATTTGCATTTTGCATTTGCATGCATAACCGCCAATATTTCCTGTTTCGTTTCAACTGCCAAGCGAAATAATAGTGAAGGGGGGTGACGATCGTTATTGGTCACCCTGGGGATTATGAATAAGGGATCCTTGACACCCCTGAGATTGGAATCTAAGACGCCACTCAGGTGGGAGTTCGTCTGTCTCTTTTATCTGTGTGGTTTGTGTTTAATGAGAGTTCTAAATATAATGAAGTTATCTAGATTGGCGCAATTGACATCTCGATCATCTTGGGAACCGAATTCATGGATCCATAATCCATCCATTGCTATGACAGCATTTACTACGTAGGTGGTAGGATTCTAGTTGGAGGTGTAGACAGAGAATTGGCGCGCGACTAAGGGGATATATCCAATGCAGATGCTACGCTGTTTCATTAGCGATCGACATTGGCCCGTCTTGTCTGTCTCGCCTTGCCGTGTCTCGTCTCTCATTGCCATTCCTTTCATTGTCTCGGGTATCTTTCCCACTGCATCATATCGAATTTCTGTTGCTATCTTCTTCCTCTGGTCCGTTTTACTCACTGACACTCCTTTGTTTGACCAAGGGCTGTGATACTGTACTATCACCATCTGAGGCGCAGTCCACTCCTCTCACTCGTCTCACCTAAGCGGACGACCAATTGAGTTCTCACCTTTGTTGATCTCTGTCTGTGGTAGTGTCCTCTCTTTTTTTAACATCTTCTATCCAACAGTGCATCTTTCTTTCTCCTCTTTTTCTATCAATTCCCCTATTTTAAAAAGGAAACCCCATTAAAAAAAAGTAGTTCAGAAGGGGAAGAGCAAAAAAAAAACTGAACCTGACCCCGCGAACACAAGGATTGGACAGGACAGCCCCAATTGACAGAAAGAAGAAAAAAACGTCGAGCCCCTGAGCTTGTACCTGCAGAAATCCATTTGTGTTCTCTTTTAGCTCTTAAGCTTGCAGCGAGCTAAAGATCTCCTCTGTCCAATCCCATCACAACGCCAACAACCAGAAGAATTAACTTGACGCTTACGGACCCCTTTTACACATTGAATGCAGAGACAGATCAGTCAGACTGTGATGAAACTCAGTTGATCAGTTGAATTCTTCTTCTTTGGTTGGTTTTAGGTGACCATTTTCGTTCATCGTTCCCGTCTAAAATTGGAGTCCATCTGATTTAAATTAACCCACTTGGTCCCTTTGACGCCTCGTGCGCCTGCCCCTACTTTACTTGGCTTTTCAGTTCCAGGTCCTTATTGCACCGTCGCTTCCCTAACTTTTTACCCCCGTTGAGCGGGACCCTTTTAGTGAGGTACTACTTTACGGTAAGTGCTCTCCGGTCCAGGTCCAGCAACGGTCGGTCCCAGTCCCAGGTCTTCTAGAAATATGCACAGAAAGACCCGACGGCCAACCTTACTACTACCTAGCACCGTCCCATCCATGATCTAACATCTTATCTCGCCTTTACATCATCTCTTTTTTCTTTACTTTCCTTACCTTGACCATTCGCTCATGACATTTCGATAGGTCGTCCACTCATTTTATTCATTCCTTTCTTCTTACCGTCTTCAAGATGGTTTCATTCTTTGGCCTCAGACTTGGAGGCAATAGGAAAAAGTCACAGTAAGATTGCTTACTCCTCTCTCTTCGGTCCAACATTCACTAACCATTGACTCAGGGACAGCAGTAAATTAGCTACAAACAAGATACAGCATTTACATCGCAATGACACCTACGAAACCATCACCACAATCACCGCCATGGAGATCAAGAGACAGAGCAACTTCTCCCGCCCACAGCTCGCTCGCCCTGGCACTTCACACTCAACGCTCGAGCCTCCCACGCGTGTTCCCTACAAGAACAGCGGCGGAGCGGCTTCTTCTATGGTCGATCTAAGTGCGCCGCGAGCACCAGGAATGGGAAACCCTCGATTCCACGCTTCAGACATTCAACTCAACACTCGCTTCGGAAATGGCAGCTCGACAAGCCTTGTGGCGCCCAGCCCTATAAATGCGGATGGCAACAGACCCAGCACACCCACACGTCCTGGAACCGCTGTGTCGACAAAAGAGACCCCGAACCCATTTAATATCCATTTTGGAAAGGACTCGGTCAGCAGCATACCGAATACGCCCTTGGACGAGCCCAGTAGTCATTCGGACCAATTCGAATTTAATCTCGGAACCGAAATCAAGGATGTCAGGACCAAGAGCCCGATTCCCACAGCTAATAACGGCTATCCATCTCCTCCGCCTTCCATCGTCAACGCTGAGCGACCTTTCTCTCCCGACAATCGACCTTCGAGCAGCCGTCAAAACGTGCCTACCGCGCCTAGCCTTCACAAGCCTAGCACTGCCGGTCCTATGTCTCTCCCCAGCCCAGCTGTCTCGGTTGCGCGCAGTGAGGAGGTCTGGGAGTCGCCTGTGATTCGAAATGTTTCAGCTAAGCGTGACACATTCACATTCCACATGCCTAGAAGACAAAGCTTTACGATGGAGACGGATCCTCGCGATAATCCCAAACCTATGGCTGAGGGTCTTGCTGGAAACTTTGCTGGATTCGACTTTGGTGAGACTGTCAGGAAGGGCAGCATTGGAGGCAATAGCATCGACACACCGAGTGAGAGAGGAGTGAGCCCGATTGACACAAATGTCAAGCCCAAGCCTCTGGCATCTGCCAGGACGGCCAGTCCTCTTGGAACAACGAGAACTGCCAGTCCTTTGAGGACCATGCAGTCGAGTCCTAGTCTGAGCATGCTTGACACAGCTCTGACCCGAACTCGAACGGCCAGTGATGCGATGTCACCTCTGTCTTTGGTGTCTTCGTTGGCATCAGCGGCAGCAGAGGAAGTTCCTCGCATTCAGACACCTCAACCTTCTCAGCAGCCCAAGCCGATGCACCAGGCCCCGAAGATTCTCCAACCTGGTCAGCTGGCAGAGCCCATACAGAACATTCGACCTGTCTCTCCTTCACGCTCTCCTGCGCCATCGCCGCTGTCGCAACCTCCTCAGCAAAGCTCACCTGGACCATCTCCCATTCTCGCTTCCTTCCCGGGCCGAGAGGACTCGCCACTTCTTAATTTCGAGTTCCCTCGATCTCCCCCTCGAAACCAGCAATCGCTCGCACCATCACCTCAGTACCCTCCTAAGCAGTACAAGGCATACCAACCTCCCAACTCATCTCCTCCCACGAAACCTCTACCTTCGCCATACCGGTCACCTACCGCTCCTCTCCCACCTGTGCCACCGCCTCGATTGAACCCTGGAAACAGCAGGAGTAACACTCCCGACATTGCTTCCAGAAGCGCAACCCCCGACACAACTCTCAGGAGTAAAACACCTGACACAACCACGAGCGCCGATCCGGGCTTCATGAGCCGACCTCTCGAACCTCCGCCACGCGGCTTCCGCGCACGAACCGACTCCGAGCCAAAGCTCGGCCGACCTCTTCGAGTTCCTGCTCTTGCTGATCGGTCGGCAACTATTCCTCTTGTTGGAAATGGACCGCGAAGTGCTGTTGGCACGGGCTTTGATGATAGCGGCTTCGTTAAAGCTGCGCGTATTCCTGAGCCACCAAGGACGGCAAGCCCGTTCCTATGCCAGGCCGGCGAGCCTTCGCGAGCAGCGAGTCCGTTCCGTGCATACAGTCCTCAGCCTCCTCGAACAGCCAGTCCTGCTCGCACTCATAGCCCTGCGCCCCCACAAGCAGCGAGTCCATCCTTGCAGTCGAGTCCTCAACCACCTAGAACAGCCAGCCCATTCCTCCAACAGAGTCCCATGGAAGGTGAATTTCCTATCCAGAAGGGTCTACCACGAGGCCGCAGACCCCAGCAACCCGAGCCTCAAAGCCCTGAGAGGGGCTTTGGTTTGGAGCCAAGGAAGCAGCGTCGCCAGCCTCCTGTGTACCCCCCGCCCAGAAACGAATCTCCAGTCCGTCCCAAGGAGTCTTTCGAGCACCCCAGTACTCCCAACTGGAATGAATTTGACCGTGCCGAAGCACACAAGTCTGCTATCCCTGCTGCTCTCTCGCCTTTCCGCACTCAGTTCGCTCGTTCTCCCACTCAGGCTACTGATAGTTCACTGAGCCCTCGACTTGCTCAGTACGCTTCTTCGCCCATCTCGGATACACCACCCAGTCTACCCTCGCCTTCGTTCCCCTCGTTGCAAAAGTCAATCTCAAGCTCGAGCGAGAATCTGTCGCGGGCGTTTGACTTTGATGGACCATGGGAGCATCGACCTGAGCCTACTCAAGGTAGACCCTTGATCTCACCTGTCATGGTGGACTTCGTGCCACCCAGAGACAGAGACCGCAGCAGGACTCGCGTCGAGGCCAAGAGGGCTCCCCCTCGACCATCTCCCATTACCGTTCCTCAAGGAGTGGCCTCTGGACCACACTCATTGGAGTCTGCAAGAACCAGAACTCCCAACCCTGTGGTTGATGCGAACAACCCCGGCTTCATCTAACCTGGCCATCTATTTCTTGGATCTCATTATACCGGAGCGTTTGTTGGGCTTTTATAAAAAGAGGCTAGATGTCTCATGACTTTTCTTGCGTATCGTCTATCGCTTACACCCCTTTCTTTGTCTATATATTCCCTTTGCATATGGCGTCTTTCGCTTATAGATTATAACATACCCCCGTCCCTCGCTGTTGTATTTTTCTTTTGATTCATGTATATACTCATAATCATCGGGACATGATTAGTGGTTAATGTCTAAGGAATAGATATCCAGAGCCTTGAGCCTGGCTCTACGTGATTATTTTGTGCACTTTGTGAAGTGAATTCAATGAGATTTAAAAGTAATGCAGCGTGAAATGAATTGTATTATGACATAAATAACAAGACCAGCGCCTATTTTACATTTTGGGATATGTTTTTCTAACCGAGGAACATGCGTAGGTTGTTGCCGATGTACTTGAGATCCAACAGGAATGTATCATGGCCAAACATGCTCATCTCCTCACTCAACTCAACGTGTGTTACGTTGCGGTTACCAGCTAGACGAACAGCCTCAGCTACCTCGCGCTGCTGCCATGCAGGGAAGAGAATATCACTTGCGACACCCATCACCAGCGTAGGCGTATCACGAAGTGGCGCAAGGCCGTGGATCAGATCCTCAGGTGGTCGCGAGCCAGGCACGACAGTTGGGTCTGACGGATCAGGGTGCGATCCGGGCTGTTCCTCATAGGGTTTGTTGGGGAGCGTTAGACTGCATGCTGCGTCTGTGGACAGAGGAGAAGCTTCGCCTGAAGCAAGCTTCTTCTCGCGCTCTTGCCGACGAGCGTGCGTGGCGCGCTGGTGTTCGATGCCTAGATCGAAAAGATCCATTGCTTTGCTGACGTACAAAAGACTGTTGGGATCATAATTCAAACACCACTTCTCACCAGCGTGGTCAAGGTATGTCTCGATGAGGAAATCGGGACATAAAGCTGGTGGTTTACTAGAGTCTGCTCTACGACGACCGAAGCGTTGCTCCCACTCTGGTCCGGAGCGGTATGTCACTGTTGCGATTTCGCGCGCGAGCTTCATTCCTGCGTGCGGAGGCACTTTGCCATAGTAGAATCCGCGGTTCCAGTTGGGATCCATCATTAGGACTTGTCGTTGGGTGTGGCGCATGGCGATGCTGTAGGGATGAGAGCGTGCGCAGCCGCTGATTGATACGATGCGGCCTACGCGTGAGGGAGATTGGACTCCTGCGGCGAGGGATTGCATGCCGCCCATTGAGGAACCGACGGAGGCGTAAAGCTTGTCGATGCCGAGATGGTCGAGAAGACGGAATTGGGCGCGGACCATGTCGTCCATTGTCAAGATGGGAAAGTGAGTCGCATAGCGCTCTCCATTTCCTGGATCGACGCTGCTAGGTCCTGTAGAACCGTTACATCCACCGATGACATTCGTGCAGATGATGTGGTATTTGTTCGTATCAAGAGGACCGCCAGGTCCAATGAACTTCTCCCACCAGCCAGGCTTTGGGTTTGTCTCGGTAGAATGCGCATGAGACGAAGCGGATAGACCGGTATGTAGAAGAATAGCATTGGACTTGTCGGCGTTGAGCTCACCCCATGTTTCGTAAGCGATGTTGAACTCGGGCAGGATGCCGCCCCAGTCGAGCAGGAAGGGTTCCTTGTGGTGGTAATTCAGCGTCGCGCCAGATGTGTACGAAGGTTCGGTATCGTCCGAGACTGTGAGTTTTGCAGAGCGAGATTCTAGGGCGTCGAGGCAGGGGAAGGACATTGCTGGGTTTGAAGCTACGCCCGACTTCCGGATCGGCGAGGTGTGAAGCTGGCGAGTTCCGACAAGCCATGATGCGCGAGACAAGGCATTGGGTTTAAGTGCAGTTCTTAACTGGCGAGTTGACGCAGCGAGAGACCGTGAGGACCTCATCATGGCGGAAAATGGGTATGCAAGAGACAAATTATCGTTTGGAAGAGGAATTGCATTTTCAATGGGTGTTTGTAATCGAGGATGGGTAATCGGACGTTTTTTGGACCCTCCGATGCGCGGGGGATAGACGGGGAACGGGATGATACGCCGTTAGTCAGGGATGATGCCATTGCACGTGCGATAAGATAAAGCTATGTGCGAGATAAGATAGCACGTGGCGTGGTACATTGACGTCAAGCGAGGGATGGGCAGTGAATGGGTGTGAATGCTGTTGCCTTTTGTAAATCAAGCTTAAACGCGTCACCTTTTACACTGAATAAATTACAAATATCCTTTTCTTTTTACTTTTTACAAAACCTACAAGTTACATGCTGGAATACATCCTCGGCTTCATCATCGCCTACATCATCATGGCTCAAAGTATCCCTCAGAATGTAATCCACGGCCTACAAAGCATGCTCCCAACATTCGGGCAAGACAGCCAAAATGGAAAAGAGCCAGAGACCATCGACGAGGGGATAACTCCCATTGACGTTGTCATCGCTCGCATCATGCTCACAAAGGGCAAGAAACTTCCTCCCGACGTCGTCGACATCATCCTCGATTTCGCAGAGTACTGGGCTCATTCGAGCAACGAAATCGACTACAAGCTGCAACATCAGCACCCCCTCACTGTCATAGGAGGTAGTCCCTCTGAGAACAAATTCCTTGTAAGTCAGCCTTGCTGGCAATGGGGGTCTAGACTAACACCTTATAGCTCCGGTCTTACCCTGTGGGTCTAACGGGTCTTCAAGGCAGACATGCGCTGGCGGAGATCCTAGCGTACGACATGACTGAGGCTAAGCCGCAGGCGTTGGAAAAGGAGCATGAGAAGGATTACTTTGTCAAGTTGGCGAATTATCCCACGCCCAAGTTGCAGTTTCCTGTGAGGAAGGTGGTTTTTACAATTCGGAGTAAGGACCAGGGGTGGTCTAGCGATACGGAGAATCGACACACGTATAACGGGTCATGGACATGGTTCGAGGCAGGATTGGAGAAATTTGATGCCGAGCAGATCTGTAAGTCAAATCACATTATTTCTGGGTGTTGTGCTAATTTCTTAGGTGATCCTCAATGCACATACGACGTCCGCTACAAGTCCAACACCTCGGAAGCTGTCCCCCTGCCCGTCTGCGCCTTGCGTCCACTATATCCAGAAACCGGACCTATTTCCGACAAGAAGCTAGGTTTCACGCATCCTCTCCAACCACAGGATAAATGGGTTATTCAGCACAACAAGACTGCTCATCGTGCTTGGCAGGATCATGTTGTTACTTGGATGTGGACAGACGACATTAAGCCTGAGTCTGATGCCGCTGAGAAGATGAGAGTGGAGACTGGTCGCGGTCGGGAGACGGGCGATGGGTCTTTTGTGAGGGACTTGAAGATGGGAGATGTGATTACTGTTTGGGCCAAGGCGAGATTTTCGGCTTGGGTTAATCATGTTGAGAGTGTCAAGGTTGATGTTTATTGGGCTGTTTAAGGGATTGATCCTATGGCTGTATGGGTGGGATAAGTCTCAAAAGGAAGATGAACTTTGTGAATCCTCAAATGACGATTGCATGGGAGCCTGGTTGTTTTCTAATAAGAATTACTCCTTAGAAAATAAATATCGTTAAAACAATCACTGCAAATGATTTTGCTGTGCGTCAATCTCTATTGCAATTCTTCAATCGTTCGTCTCGTATTAGTGCTGTCGGGTAAGTAAGTGAATGAGAGCATCCTTTACGTCATGCCCCTCCAATGGATGACCGTCTCACAATCACATTCTCAACTCACCTCCAGCTCTGAACATACTCTACTCAAGTAAGAGAAATGCGATTTCTCGCCAACGTCTGCAAAAACCCACGATTTCTACTTACAGCAACTTGTCTCGCCTACCAAAGACCTCTTCAATTGACGCGCACCATGACTACCACTCTCAAAAGCCAGAACGTCCAGCTCAGTCTGCCCGATGGACTCTCACAAGAGCAGCTGGATTCATTCAGACCATTCAATGTACTCAAATTCCTCCTTATAAACGAATTCTCACTGACTCGACTTGAAGAACTGGGTCGACACGCTGACAAACTCTCTCAAACTCCAATCCGACTCATCTCACCCCTTCCACAAAGACCCCTACGCTCTGCGCTCAGTAACGATTCAGTCATTCGACCTCTTCGGTAAACGAGTAGGCTTTGTAAAGCTCACAGCCACCGTCTCCAACGATGCAGGCGAAACCCTCCCCGCCGCGGCTCTGTTGAGAGGACCAAGCGTAGCAATGCTCTTCATGCTCATCCCCGAAGACAAGCCCGAAGAGCGCTACGTCGTGCTAACAGTCCAACCACGCGTCCCCGCCGGAAGTCTCAGTTTCATCGAGCTCCCTGCCGGTATGGTCGACGATGGCAGTTTCAAAGGCGCAGCCGCCCAAGAGATCCAAGAAGAACTCGGCGTTACGATCCACGAGGATGAACTTACCAACCTCAGCGAACTTGCTGCACCTGTTGAAGAAGATGGTGAAGGGTTGGCGCAGGCGATGTTTCCTTCTGCGGGGGGTTGTGATGAGCACGTCACGATTTTCAGCTACGAGATGAAGTTGCCTAGGGACAAGATTAGGGAGTGGAGTGGACGGTTGACGGGATTGAGGGAGCATGGGGAGAAGATTACGCTCAAGGTTGTGCCGATGGGGGAGGCTTGGAGGGAGGGGGCTAGGGATGCGAAGTGTTTGGCTGCGTTGGCGCTTTGGAGGGGGTTGAAGGATGATGGGAAGCTGTGATTGCTGTCGTATGCTGATTTGATGATATCATGATATGGTGAAAGCAGTAACGATTTGACCAGACGCTATGCAAAGATTCCAAGAAATAGGTATTCAACTCCCGCTCTTCAATATTATATAAGCCATGTATTCGAGACTCAACATCTGATGCTATGCTTCCCAAGTAGTCAATCCTATATGTCACATTTGACTCCATCTTCCGATCAAACCCATATTCCAAGTCCCAATGCATCCTCCATTGGCATGCCGACGCCATTCAATGATTCCAAAACTCCAGTATATGCATAACCCTCTCTCTATAGTCTGTATTATGTATGCTTGCCATTACCCAATCCTTTCCGAGCAGTAACGAATGTTCTAATCCATGTTAGCTTGTATACCAAATCAGGTCAGTTGGTCACTTGCACTTTAGCCAAACTTCGCAGCATGGGATCTTGCATCTCGCCTTTAACACGATCAAGCAAAGCCCTCGTAGCTTTCTCTTCCCATCCTCCCAGACCAAATAATCTCAACGTCCAATTCTCTATCCCTATATGAATCAGCGCTGTTCTTTCTCATGTCATGACACAAACTTACCGCACTCGACCATCTCTGCTAAAGCCTTGCGCTTCTGCTGCGTAACAGGATCACTCCCCCAATTCTGAATCGGCAACCAGTCGACACGCTCTCTAATGACCTCGGCCCCCAATTTTGATAACCACCCTGGAACTCTGGGGATCGGATCACAGTCGATGCCGAGCTTGATGCACATCTCTTCGAAAGTCGTCTCGTACTCTATACACGCTGCGCCAATCTGTGGCTTTCCCTGCGTAGGCAGATCAGCTTGTTCGGGATCCACGTCGAAAAAATGCGGTCGTATCTCTGTGATTTCGAGCTGGCCGCCAGGTTTCAGGTGCGAGTATGCTTCCGTGAGTAGAGCGTCCCAGTCGCGCACGCCGGCTCCTGCAAGACTGCGCATGTGGATGAAGTCGTATGTGCGTGTGGGCCAGGGATCTGTAGCGTCGGCGATTTCAAACGTTACGTTTGGAGGAACATCTTCGGGGAGTAGAGCGCTGTCAAGATCGATGCCCAGAATGTTGACTTGGGGATATCGTTTGGCCATATCGCAAGCCCATACACCACTTCCAGCACCAATATCCAGTATCTCGAAGGGTTCTTCGGTAGTGTATTGATCGAGGGGTAACTTGGCATCGACAAGCCCTCCGTCGAGACACATCTGGTAAAGCTCATGCTGAACAGTCAAACGATGCGCTTCCGACGCATCATTCGGCGTAAGGAGCTGGCCTGAGCCATGATATGTATGCCCGTACTCGTGAATAAGGGGAAGCGCGTCTTCGGATATCGTAGAGTAATTAGAAGTCGTATCGCTAAAGTCCGAGTCTTCGGCAGGACTGACATCCTCCACGGGACCGCTGAGCCATTTTCTTGTATCGTTCCGTTTGGCCATATTCTCAGATGATGCGGTTATAGGAGAATGATCGTTGTAGCGGGCCATTTATTTCGAGTATCTCGCTTGCGGTACGGGGGGCGGATCTGCGGCGAACGGACGTGTGTGTTTATGCTTTTTTTTTTTTTTTGGCTATCGAGAGAAGGGACGCGTGGCAGAGAATTGAAGATAAGCTTCCATGGCCGAGAAGAAGAAGAAAAGAGCGAAAGAAGAGGGATTAAGGAAAAGAAAAGGAGGAGGAGAAAAGAGAAAAGACGACGAGACGACGTTGGGACAGGATGGCATGTCGAGTTACAGTGAACAGCTAGAAAGTGGAGGGGAGGTGTGGAGGATGGGTTTTTTGGGCGATGGAACTAAGGTAGGGTCCAGGGTTTGGCTTCACCTGGCTTAGCTTAGTAGAACAAACATTGATCAAGTTATTACTCCAACCTAAGTTGATTAGTCCAGTAGAAGGCACAGGTGATATGGAAGCTTCCAAATACCTTGGCCTTCGCCTTCGCCGTTCTCCGCAAGCCATCTAAAAAAGAAACTTCTTAAGTTCTTACGTTCCTGACTTGACTAGACTAGTGGCTTCATCTTCATCTGATCTAAGGATAAGCTAGTTCAGATCTCCATTCCTCCTCCACCTCCACCTCCTATGATATAATATGATATGACGCGTGAGATAGAGATAAACAAAAACACATGGCAAACCGAGACCGAGACCCAGACTCGTCTCATTTTACTGTCCATTCCATGACCCTGCACGGCCTCTCTTTTCCGCCCTGTTCCCACGAGGTGATCTCCAACTAACATCCATACTGTAACCCAACTCCTTACAACCAACATACCCTACCGTCAACCTTCCATTCACTACAACCAACAGCTACTCCATAACTAACCAATCTTTACCATATCCCCTTTCTTTTATCGCTCAATTCATCAGACAATGTAACATTCCGCCCCCCTCTAATAGCGGATCGCATGTACCTTCAAACAATCTCCAATTGTTCACGTCATTAAATGACCCTTGTTCCCCGGGTGGATTCTCTCTTTTTTGCCTCGTGGCCCCCTTGCGAGTTATGTTCTAGACCGCAGACCGACCTATCTACCAACATCACATTCAGCGAGACAGGGCAATTCCAAATTCCCATAGTACCTGATGAGAAGAATCAGGCAGAAACATTTACAGGAAAAGAAAAGTCATTTAATCCACAGAGAACCACTATGTCATGCAGTGATATCACAACCACGACCCCTGCCGACATGCGGCGCAGCGCGCAGCGGAACGGCGCGATGGGGATCCCCATGGCAAAAAACATGTGGGAATTTCGTGATGTGTCGTATCTGGGCGATAAATAGCATGCATGAAGGACCCGAGACAAGGCGAATCCTTCATAACTCCACAAAGTATCACATCAGTGCAACCGCAATGCAATCTATCACATGTTGAGACAAGCTATTGCGATAGCGGTAGACGGAGAGTTATCCATCACACATAATTGAGCGTCACCATTGCGATATCATCACACAATTGAGAGTTATTCAGATGCGACCAAGTATTGATGCTACACACTAAAAAGTCCTATGGGGAAGAATCGAAAAAAAAAAAAGAAAAAAAAAGTGAAAAGCCTACAGACAACAACGCCGATGCTATGACAAGGCCAACAAGATGAGGGCTCGTCTGGGGTGTTTTGAGAGCAAATCTCAGCTTGAGTACTCAAGAGTACAATCCCATGCCTCTTTTATGTCGCCCTGCTATTTCGAAAAGTATCCGACTCTTATGAGCCCACAATCGCCGCCATTCCAATTCCCATGCAATCCTGGTCTGGTCCATCAATTATTTCACAAAAGAATTCCCATCTCTTGTGTGTTTGCAAAGGAGTCTCCCTCCTCTTTCTTGTGTTATCAGCAAAGACTTTCCTTCTCTTTCTTGTGTTTGTAAAAGCGTCGCGACGCTTGTGGTGTTCTGTTCATGTTGGGAACCTCGGTCGCGATGCTCGTGGTATCCTGTTCCTATTGGAATCCTTGGTCCAACATGATTCCTCTTCTCGTTCATCCTCAAGTAACAAACATGCATGCAAAACAGACTCGCCGCCTTCCATTATGCCTGATCCATTTGCCAATGCAGTAAAAGAAGAAAGGTAATTTTCACTAAGCATCGCTAGCCTGCCCAACCATCATGGTCCGGTTCCCAGCTCTGCAATGCCCTCCCTCATTCGCATGTCCTGGGAGATACATGTTGTTCCTCCCTCGTCCGCATCCTCCACAACTGCTTTTCGACTGAACTTCCAGTCTAAATTGTTATTTGAAAGAAGAAGAAATAAAAAAAAAGGCTAGTCGTGCAGTCATATCCGGGGGCTGTCAATTTCTAGTAAAACCAACGCCATTTCGCTTCAAGGTGTATCGTGTATCGTGCGGAACATGTGGTTCAAGCGCTGTTCAATCCCCATCGGTTGTATCTCCTTCCTTGGTCGATGCTTCGGTCTGTTAAGGAATCTCCTTCGGCCGACGCTTAAGACATCTCCTTCTTCATTCGGCGCTTACTCCCAACTCTCCCATCAGTATGCTCGTCGTCAGGGTTCCATTCTTCAGGATGAAAGTTGGGGTTGCAGTAATGAGCCCGATTCCAAATACTATTCTTGAACGTATTGGTCGTTACTTGGAATGTCGAATCTGGAAAATTGTTCTTGCCCTCATCGTAGTCCAGTTGAACAGGGCTGAAACGGATGTGGTAGCTAGACGCGGCTGTTCGCAAGGGGAGAGAGCTCTGAGGTCCAGACATCGCAGGGCTTGGTGCCATTGCAGAGCCGCTAGATATGGACGCAGGTGGTGTGGGAGGTTGAGGTGTCGCCATGATGGGAGGTGGCGGAGGAGGTGCTGCTCGCGGTGTCGGGGTGGGCAAAGGCTCAGGGAAGGATGACATCCAGGGACTTTGCTGCACGGGAGAAAAGGTTTCGGACGCACTAACAGGAGGAGGTGGTGCGAACTGTGCGAGACCTCCCATACCAGCAGAACTGCTGAAGCCAGGGATGATCGACAAAGCGTCAAAGTTCATGGTCGTATACTGACCCAGATCCGCTTGCTCGGATGTGATGTTAGTATTGTGCGTAAAGCCGCTGACGCGAAGCACCTGCGTGGCCATTCCCTTGTACAGGATGTCGTAGTGGCCGGGTCGATAGAGTAGGTTGATTATAGGGCCAATGTCTTCTTGGGGCCAGCGATAGGTGTTGGCCTGGGCGCCCGGGCTGCGGTCGAGCATGACAACCTCGAGAACAAAGTTGGCTGGCTGAAGGAGGATCTCAGCGAGGGCAATAAGACCTAGTTCTTCGATATCCCGGTTAGGGATGTCAATCTGATTGGCGCAATATGCCGCTACACCGCTGCCGTCGGGAACAAAATCCGCGAATCTGGTAGGATTGGTCTTGAGGTATGTCGCAGCGAGAAGACGAAGATAGTAGATCATGCTATCGGCACTGCCAGGCTCGTTCCACTTGTTCTGATTCAACTGGTGCGCGTACTGAGGGTTGCCGATGTTCTGAGCGACTTCTCTCAAATGGTCCAACACCTCATCTGCCATATCCTCCCAGTAGGGATAGTTGCCTACGGTGCTCAGCAAAGGATTCACACTCATGAGGCGAGCGACCTCGCCCTCGATCTTGGCCTGATCGCCCGACTCAATGAGCTTTTCGAAATAGCTGAAGCCAATTGCTATTGGTGAGAAATATTAGCGCAAGTTCGACATGTCACAAAAGCCAGCCGAGACATGACATGGGCAGCAAATGCAAGGCAGGCACAACAAAAGGAATGGTAAGCATTGGGGTGCAGAACATGTTTCAGCGGCAGAGCATTGTTGAACAAGAAGCGGGGAGTTTGGCTGACTTACCTCTCCAACCACAGTTGCCATCGCCTTGGATAGGGCGGTAGTGAGAGTAGGTCTGGGGGAGGGCCTTGATCATGCGATGTTAGTAAGGGCACAAATGACGGTATACCAAGTTTTGGTTCAACGTACGATTGTCTTTTCAACGTAAACTGGGTCGGCTTTTGCGTACTCGTTGGTGATGGCATCGCTAAGGATCTTGTTCCCAACTTTGAGGCCCTACAAAAAATTGGAAACGGTCAGCGACGAAACAAAATGACGCGCAGGGCGTAGCAAACAGCTGCAATTCAATTTAAAAAAAAAAGACCCTGGAAAGCCGCGATTTACCTCTAGAACAGGTTGATAATCCCTCGCAGCAGCCTGCTGAGCGGCCATGTCGTGCTGGCCTTGATCCTCCATCTTGAGCACCACCTGCGGTTGGTATTGAGGTTGCTGGTGTTGGTGTGGACGTTGAAGTAGTCTTTGGCGGTCCTGCGGTTGTTGCGCTAAACTTGGTGAGGAAGAAGAAGGGTTTGAGTTTGAGTTTGAAGCTTGCGAAATAACGGGAGAGATAGAGTTCGAGGCACCGTTGGAATAGGGCGACGCTGAGGAACGTGTGGCTGACGAGGTGGAAATTTGACGTTGTCGAGGAGGAAGTTGTTGTTGGTGGACAAGATGCGGTTGGTGTTGGTGTTGAGATTGCGACTGCGATTGCGATTGCAGTGAATGCGACTGGGCGTGGGAGAGCGCTGGGGAGTTGTAGTATCCAGCGGTTGTGGTTGTGGTTGGAACAGCGGTACCTCCACCTCCAGCAGACACGGGAAAGGCAAAGTCCAGGTCTTGAGCTAGGCCATATGACGCGAAGCTGGAGGAGGTAGTAAAGGGAGTGGGTTGAGGCTGGAACATGCCTCGATAAAAGAAGATGACGGGAGAAAGAAGTGGAGGAGGGAAAGAATGGAAAGAGTCAAAAAATCAAGGCAATAGTTGATTGATTGAATAAGGTAGTAGTAGTAAGTGACGAGTGACGAGATGTGATGGGGATGGGAAGGGAACAAGAATGGCAATCAGCAAGAAAATGGAATGGTCTGTTTGGATCCCTCTCTCTTACTGGGTTCTCGTTCTATCACACTTATTCTCACTCACACTCACACTTCCCTTTCTGTGTCTCTCTCTGTCTCTCTCACAGAAATCTAAGTCACACTGACAGCAAAAAGAGGACGGAAAATGATCTAGACAATTCAATCCAATAAAGGGACGGGAGGATGGGCAGTTTTTAGGTGACCTTTCAGGGCAGGCAATGGCGGACAAGCCACCCGTCTGATACTGCTATCTCACGCTGTAATGCCCTGTCACGACGCTGTGGATTGTGGATCAGAAGGACGGATGGACACCGCCGACTCCTCTTTTTCTCTCCCCCCCCCCCCTCCTTCGGGTGCTGGCCGTAACCGTGGCCGGCCGTCAAACCTAACCTAACCTAACCTTACCTTCAGTCAAACACAGTTATCATCCAATGATGCCCTTGATGGGGCCCCGGGGGTCACTGCAGGGATTAGAGCAGGGGTTGTTGGATCAGGGGGGCTAGCAACTGGCACAATCAACGGACAACGATGGAGACAGCGGGTGTGGCCCAGCGGGTGCGATGGCTCTAGCGTCGTGGATCAATTGGCAACTCGATGTATCTCGGCTACTGATTTACGCCCGCAAGATACATAAGACTTGGAAGTTTCAACGGGAGCTGTACCCTAGCAAAACCATGAAGGGGCGGCGAAAGACGGGACAGGCGTGCGGCACAGACAAGAATCTGGGTTAATTAA
This sequence comes from Fusarium nanum, assembly GCA_004367095.1. Taxonomy (NCBI): domain Eukaryota; kingdom Fungi; phylum Ascomycota; class Sordariomycetes; order Hypocreales; family Nectriaceae; genus Fusarium; species Fusarium nanum. The sequence continues at coordinate 49,679 of QGDY01000116.1, forward strand.
TCTGGGAAAAAAAGATTAATAAGAAAACGAAGGGCAACGGGATCGAGAGACGAAAGAAGAAGAAAGCATAGACAACGCTAAAAAGAAATCCCCGGGAAGTCAATCTTGCCAATGCAACCTGGCAAATGCAGGACGGAACACACTATCTCAAGCTCCGTGTCTGGCGGTTAGAGGGCATGGATTGGCTGGCTAGAGACGGGAGAGGGGACCCAAGGTTCAGTTCAAGGTCACAAGTGTGGGTGATACAGAAGGATAAGAGTAAAGTGCTGTGCTGCCATGACATGGGTTTACAGCACGATCCAAGTTGCACAAGAGGGGTGTTTTCTGTTCTGTACAGTATCCATGATTCAATCAACCAAGTATGCTATCGACGGTAACTAGTTTGAAGGTTTGGTGATCGACGGCAACAAACTGCTTGAGCTAATCTAATAATAACTAGAACAAACTCAACAATTAGCTCATACCCTTGGCACCTGCACAAGAGGCGCAACGGAAGCAAGAAAAAAGGTTCTCTATTCGAGGTACAGCAAGCACTGTACCTGATCCATCTCCATCATCCGTGCCTCATTTCACCTCGTGGCAGGGCGGCCTGTTGAACGATCGGCTACAACAGTGGGTTTTATGGACTCCACAGAGCAGCAAGGGCAGGTGAACTCTGTCGCTGACGATCTCCCGTTGACGACGGGGGGTTAGACTTGACAATCGATGATGATACTACAAAGTACTGATGTCGATAATTATTAAGTGACGCTTGTGCCGCGGGGAAATCGACAGATAAGACAATGTCGCTAGTGGAGGTAGAGAATCAAGATCGATTCGTGGGTCGGGTGATGTAGTGCAGTGCAGTATCTCACCATGAGCAGAGCAGAGAGAGACATATGGAATGAGGAGAGCGATGATGACAAGTCTGAGAAGTGCGAGAAGGATTCGAACTAGAGAATATGCTGTAAGTTGATACGGTCAGGAACGAAGGCCAAGGCTAGAATCAGTATCCTAGCTAGGTACCTACGATGGCATAATTCTAGATTGTGCATCAACCCGCTTCATAAATATAAATATACTCGCGGGCTAGTTGACAATTGTCTGTCACTGTAACCCATCCGGTAGCTATCCGATGTGCCGCTTTTGAAGTCAATCCTATTGGTTCTCTTCACCCATCATCATTAATTATCTACCACCACCTACCTCAGTAAAACAATTCACACCAACAAGTCTTCTCGTTCAGCCGCTCTCTCATGGGATCGTCCAAGTGGAGAAAATCTAAAACCCATCTAAAAAAGCCAAGCCCTTAGCAATTAAACCCGTTGTTCCCCGGGGATCCATATCGTGGAGAAACAAGTACAAAGTTCATTGCCGTAGGCAAAGCAAAAAAAAAAAAAAAGTGATACGATTATTCGGGTAACAGAATATGTACAATTCTATCCGTCCGTCTGTACCTATGCCCGAACCACAAGCCAGCATCTATCTACAGCTCACCGTCTACTGTGCATGTTGTTTTCCCGCGGAAGACGGCCCGTCATGGGAACTTGTGGATAAATCCTCCGTAATAACAAACTGAAAAAAATGAGGCACAAACATTAAAGGTAAATGCAAGGAACTTGAGAGTTTTTTTCTCTCTTTCAATTTCTTATGTGTTGGACTTTCGTGGCGATGGTGTGTGCTGGACCCCTGCGCTTGGCAGGTAAAGGGTGACTGTCAACTAAGACAGGAACCGTTTAACTTGACTGATCTGATGCCATTCTGTTGGTTCTGTTATATTCGGTCTCACATGTTTTTAAACCCAGAGAGTGCCAGGTCAGGTCTACCAGCTTCACCTGAGTAAAATAAAAAACCGTTGTCTAGGGGTGTGTACGCCCCCCGTCTGACCAACAGCTCGTGTCACCCCAAACCTGAACCCGGCACCACGAAGAAGATCATGCTGCTCTGTCTCTCTCATGAGCTGTTCACACACGCCGGCAATTGAAGCTGAGCTGATGAACAAACGGATCGGTCACCCGATGGAAGCCATGTCATGGAAGTCATACATTACATTAGCGTTCTCACCTACGATCAAGCAGAATAAGCCACGATCTAGAACTTGACACGTTCTCTTCAGTAAGCTGCAGGTTACGAACGGAGGAAAAAGCAATTGGTGAATATGTCTCATCCGACACCGGGTCCACGGGATAAGAAACCGTTTTTCTATCTCGATGAGAAATTGTTGATGACGATGCCATGCGCCGCTGAGACGACGCAAATCTGCATCCAACAAACATTTTCTTCTACAAGACGTACGGTACGGTACGGTACGGTACTGAAACTAGGGTCATTCAGACATCAACCCCCTTGCATCGATCAATCTGCACCTCTCGCAAGGTCAACCTCGACAGAGAAAACTAACCCCGACCGCACTCGTATTTTCGTTCAAGGGAAAAAAGCCCGCCATGCCGTACAATCTTGAAAACGGAAGGTTATACAAAGACAGTGCTTCAAACGTATCTTCCCGCGACGGCTTCTTCTCTCTTTACCACAATTCTCTTCTCTCCAAAGAAAAGAAAAAAGTCTTTCAAGCCAAGGCGTCAGCCGCATCTACGAATGCCGCTTTACCCCTCGCAGCTCCGTCCTGTGTAACCCTCCGGGGGCGATAGATCAGCAAGTGCTGAATCGCGGACCAAGCAAGAAATCCCTATCTGATTTGACCATACAAACTTGCATCTGTATTAGGCTTTCTAATTCTTGTAAATAAGGTACTAAACAAATATGGCTGGCTACACGAAGAAGAATATCAAGTCCGAATACGGCGTCACTTCGGGCCTTGGATTTCCCATGCTGTTACCCGTGTTGGACCGTTGCCAAAAGCCTCGTACTATGCGAGATCCCGTCCGCCTCTGCCCAAACACGGAGGCGCCCGCATACAAACTGTAACAGGATCTGCTTTTTTCTCGATCCAGCAAACGATGGATGGGAATGAATTTGGCTAACATGGATTGTAATGATATCAGTCTTTTCCGGACTGCTTTGTGTTGCCCATCAGTGCTGCTGCAAGCGACTCTACTCAAGCCGCCCACGCTTGCCCTGGCACCTTGCCCTTCTTGCCGCGGTGCTGGCCTCCTATCCTGCTACCTGCCTTTCCAATTGGCAGACCTGACACGTCGATGTTCTGCTCATCTACTCCCGAGACTTCAATGTTGCGGAAGCCATCACCATCCCTGAAAACAGCTCCAAACAGTTCAGATATGGATGATGTCAGTCCCTGTAGAGCAGCAATGCGCTCAGCATCTGCATCAGACGTAATCTCCAATAGTCCCTCCTGCTGATTCACCCGGCCATTGATCTTGCCATCGATGATGAGGAAACCCAGAATGTCCTGAACCTCTGGCTCAGAAATCTTGAGCTGCTTGGCAATCCAGGACAGCTTCATGCGGGTGTAGGGTGCAATCAGTTTAACCACGCCCTTGGTTCGCATGTTACGCGTGACTTCGTCAATGTTCTCGGCGATAAACGAGTCGTCCAGGATGTCTTGGTTACGCTGCAGGACTCTTTCGTACATGTGAACATCATCCCGTTGATAAGCGTCCACCAACTCCGTCATGGCGGAGATTCGGGGATCTGTCTTGTAGGGCTTTGTCTCCTGTGAGTCGAAGGGGTTGATGTCGGACTTCATCAACATGGTCGTCAATAGCAAGTACTTCAGAACCTGAATTCGCTGTAGTGAACCGGCTTCGTCGTAGTTTCGGAATGACTCGAAGAAGTCGCTCTGGGCCTCCTTCCAGTTCTCCTCACTCATGTGCATCTTTCCACCGCACTCTCGGATAATACCCATGATTCGGGGATGTGGCACAGCGGATTTGACCTTGAGAGCGCGCTGGTACAAAGCCTTGAGCTGCTTATTGTTCTTCGTTTCGGCGAACATCTGGATCTCGAGGGCGTAGATCTCCAACGAGTATGTGCCCTTGCTAGGATCGTCGGTTCCATCCTCTCGCTGACAAGACTTGTGTAGTTCGCGGAGCTTCTTCGACACCGCGGTGTACTCCTTTCGGTCGAGAAGCAGCTTCGCTAGCTTGATGTTGGTCTTGAGCCATAGTCGTTCGTTGTTCGTGCTTTGAAAGCTCTGAAGTGTGAGAGAATAAAATTGTTCCATACACTTGACAGCCTCGGGGCCATCCGCGCCTTTCTCAATGTAATCGAGCATATTGTTGATCGACTTTTCGGAGTAGTTTCTCGTGACGGCCGACTTGACGTATGTGAGGAGCTCGGCGTAGTGTTCAGCAGCCTACTGCCGTCAGCATAAATCACCATGCACGATACCGATTAACCGACCTTGTCATATTGACCCAGCTTGAATTCAAGCTTTATCGCCTGCTTTATACCTTTGAATCCCCATTCTCCCTTCTCGTCTTCGAGTGGCGGGATGCCTAGAAATTCGGAGATGGCTTCTTCTGGATCGGACAGCTTCATCTGTTTGGCATTGTAGTACTTGTTCTCGATATCGACGTCGCCGGTCTCCTCGTCATCGTCTTCCTCGTACTCGAAATCGTACCTGATCGCAATTATTAGTAGTGCACTGCGCTTCGGCTGGGCTTGCGTACTGCTCCTCATCGGAGTCTTGCATGAAATCCTCGTCGTCCGACATTGTGAAAGAAGTTTGGGTTAATTAAATAATAAGCGCTTCGTAGATAAGTGGTAAGGAATGGTTCGGTCGTCAAAAGCTATGACGGAGCAAGAAGTTGAATGTTGATGAATGATGATGATTGATTATTGGATGGAGGCTACAGAAGCTGATGTGGAGCAGGCAGCCGCGGGGTGGGCTGGCTTATCGATAACGCAGCTCCAGCAGCCTCAACACCAAAGGCTAATACAGACACCCAGGCAAGATAAGATGTCTCTGATGAGATTTTCATCTAAACTGGTATCTGATATTCATGTGTACTCTAGATCGGGATAAGTAAAATGTGGTACCTAAAATGGCTCCCAATTTCTTCTTGCTATTCCATTACCTCCACTTCAACCATCATGAGCTTGACCAACGCCGGACGACGGCAGCTTAATAGCAAAAAGCATACCCGTCGTAACCATCGCCAACAAACCAACCACAACAAACGGCAAACCCATCCAAGAACCGCCCATCTCTATACCCTTGGCCAAGAACCAGCTCATAGCTGGTGCCGTAAGACCCATCATCACCTCAATGAGCGACACAGTCGTGTTCAGTGTGGCAATAGTATGAGGCTCAACTAAAGCATTGAGCAGAGCTCTGCTGAGCGCGACAAACGAGTTGCCGATGCTGACTATGATGAGAGAAATGACGAATAGCCATGGTGTTCCGGCTATGCCCATGAGTAATAATCCGACTGCCATGATCGTGATTGAGATACGCGAGAGGAGTAGATCTCTTGCGATAGGGCGGGACTTGTAGCGACGAGATTTGTTGAGAGAATCGGATGTTACGGGTAGGATGATGAGATAGCATACCACCGTGGCAATGATGCCAATCGTCGATATGTATGTAGCCTAGCCCCGTTAGCATTTGAAGTATCTCGTAGCAAGGGACTTACCTTTGACCAAGACCAGTTAAACCGCTTCGACATATACTGCAACAACGGCCCCGTAAGAGTAATCCTCGTTGGATAAAACAGCGCAACGGCAAACATAAGCATCATAATGCTCTTGGAAGCAAAAATAAACCTCCAAACATGCTGCATGTCATTCTTGATACTGAACCAGGCTTGCTTCAAAACACCACTCTTACCCAACTGCTCACTCTCATGTCGTTCATCATCTTTCCGTCGGAGGTGCATCGTCTCAGGAATGAGAAGAATACACAACGTTCCAAAGACCATAAACCCAAACCCGATCCACATAGACAACCAGGGATCATACTGCAATAGCCAGGCGGAGATAGGGTTGAAGATGACGTTGAAGATTAGAACAAGGGCGACGAGACGGAAGAACATGTCTGTTCTTTCTTCGACGGGGACAACGTCTGCTACGATGGTGTAGACCATTGCGACGGCCATTTGGCCTCCGCCACCGATGAGGAAGAATATGCTGTCGCCTAAAACGGCCCAGATGGAGAAGATGTCGGGGAAGTGTACTACTTTTGTTAGTTGTGAGGTGATGGGGAGATGGGGGGAGTACTTACAAACCATCAACATCCAACATGTAGAAAGACAGCAGCCAAACATAGCCAGAAATAGAACGAGACGTCGTCCATATTTATCCGCAACGATACCATACGGAAATTGCGTTAAAATAGCTGCCACCATCAGCACAACCCCAAACCCTCAATACATTCTGTACTTACGAACACCCATCTCAAAAGCCTGCTGCCAACCCTGCACCATAGCCAACGTCCCTTGGACAGGACTATCCTTGCACCGAACATCTTCTATATCGTAAGATCTGATGGCATGGTCTGGATAGTGTTTGCGACAAATGATATCCTCGATGATCTTTTTGGTTGGCGGGTTCATTATGAATTGGCTTACTTCTACCATGAGTAGTGCTAGCATGCAGAATCCTAGGGCGCGTCGGCGGAAGACTTTTGATGCGCCTTCTTGGATGGGCGAAGGGTTTGGTAGCAGAGGTGATTCCTCTGTTCTTTCGATTTCATGGTTGCTTTCGACATCGGTGTCGCTATCATCTCGTCGCGTCGCCATGTTGAAGTAGAAATGAAGGTTATCGCGATGAGTAGAGTATCGCGCTTTGACAAAGAGTATCACAGCATATTAAAAGAAAGACAGGATTTAAAACAGAAATCATGAAACGGAGGAAAGGGAAAATGAAGCGCGCATCAAACAACAAACGCAATCAAGCGTCGTCTCCTGGGAACTTTTGCGACAAATCTTTGGAAGCGGATTGGTCTGGACCGCGGTGACGTCGCTTGCTTATTATTACCGGGAGAGATTACTCCGCCTTATCTGACAGAACCAAAGGATTGGGCCTAATCTACAGAGGCAGACCCTGTCTTGTCTTGATTAGGATTCAACACGCAAGCAACAACACGTATTTTATCACGGGTTGATGACGACAATGGTTGCGAATAATACTTGTTTAAGCTTCTGCGTATGCTTCCCCAGATTGGACCAGCGCTATCAAGGTTAGTGCGAGGGGAAATCGGTTGTCAGTGTCCGGATGACCGAAGTTTGAATCGGCGATCCATAAAATTGTCCGTATCTCGGTCCGGAGCGGAGTCTTGTGACACCGATCGGAGCCGGTAAGCCACGAGCCAGCCAAGAGCCTCGTAGGGCTGGGAGACACTGTGCGACACGAGGAGTAAGACTACGTGCGTTGCTGGTGAAGCCCCGTCTATACTAATGAGCATTGAGCATCATGAAGAGAATAGACACGACGCTTGAGTTTGTGTTGTGTTGTGTGATGCAATCAGATCATCACGACGAGGCAGTCCATTCATATCTCTTGCTGTCAGGTAATTGGAGGCTGATACGCAGCCCCCAATCCTGCATGTTTACTCACTTGGACTTATCAACAACACTATTGGTCTTTATCAGCGACGAAGATCGCGCCTATTCGAGACTGCGTCACGTATACCAAAGCCTGACATCATTCACTGCAAATTACTGACCAACAACGCATCGGTACATAATATTATATTCTTTCCAACATTACCGCATCTAATTATATACAAGAACAGTTCACCCAGTAGCTCCGCAGTCTTCTAAACCTGCTTAGCCTTACCAGGCTCACCACCATCAACACTGCAAACATTGCTGCAAGTAGCTCCATCAACCCGTCCACTCAAAAGCTCAATCCACTGAATCTGCTGATACGCAACACCGCCCTCAGGAATAGTACCAGTCCAAGTATCTCCATTACTCCAAGCATTAAACGTCAACGTCGCAGGGTCCTTAGGAACCTGGAAGCTGTTGCGCCAGAGCTCCTTGTCGTTGACGCGCCAGATTGTGGCATCGGGTGTCCAGTCGAGTGTGTGCTTGGCCCAGTCGGACCAGGTGAGACCGTCAGGTAGGGCGGCGCCGAGATGAGCGCCTTCGACCTCGCCGCCGGCTTCGGTGTAGGAGGGTTGGTTGGTGTAGTGGATCACATTGCCGGGATCCTTGGTTAGGACTTCGATGTCGGCTTCTTGAACGGTTGAGAGGTCTTCGCCGGCGCGGTAAGTGAACATTGCTGTGCAAGCACCCGGCGAACCCTTTGTACGAGCGTACATGCGCATAGAAACAAACTGATGCTTAACCATACTCTCAAACTCACTCGCAGTCTGGAAACCATTGTGACGAGCAGTTCGCATAGTCAACCAAGTATCACTACCAGGCGACGCATCATTATTCTCCTCAATGTACAAATTGTTGAGAGTGTTCTGCATAGGAAAGTCCTTGTTGCCGTTGTTCCACTTCTGGGCGCCCCATGTCTTGGAGAACTCGGACTCCCAGTTGAAGTAGTCTGACGAAAAGCCAGCGTCGGCGTTACCTTGAAGGCTGTCGATCAGGGCTGGGACACCGGCGTATTGGGAGAGGGAGCGGAAGTCGAAGAAGGAGTGGTCTTTGTAGTATTGACCCTCAGTCATGTAACAATCGCATGCATCCTGGGCGAGAGCCAAAGGAGCGACGGCGAGGAGGGAGGCGAGGATGGACTTGGTAGACATGATGGATGAGTGAGTAGTGAGTGAAGGTATTCAGACTAAGGATACACTAGACCATCATCAACCTTTATATCTATTCTTCATTTCCCCTGCAGATATAGAGAAACGCATCCGATTGACCCATATACGCTTTACCAAAGTCCCAATAGCAATGCATTGTTTTCCCACAGCCTTGGACGCGATAGGTGCGATCAGCCTCTAAGGATCCGATACCCTGTCAAAGAAAATTAAACTCATGGCGGGACCTTCGGGACGGCAGAGGCTGGATTGGGCTGTGGGAACTGAACCTTGCATATAGGGCGGATTTATTGCTCCTGAGAAGCCAAGACTCAAATTTTAAGAGTCCGAGTAAGCTTGGATGTAACGGTGACGGTTTTAGCTGAGGCTTAGCTCAAGTTAGCTGGCGGGTAGAATTGGGCACTGCCTTATGTCGAGTCTTGGACAATGGGTATAGATTGCGCTTAGAATGAGGACAATGCTTTGTTAGACTACAGCCGTTAAAGACCTGAGACTACTGAATAGCTATGATTGAGCATTGTGAGGCTCGAGATCATTTGGGGCATCAATCATCAGCCTTGCAAGGCACTCCCAATCCTGAACTAACCCATGCTCAATCAACCCTTGCACTTTCTTGACCGAATAGCATCTCATCCTCAAGTTTCCTCCAAAGGATCGATACGCTCGGATTTAGAGTCAACAATCTGGGAAGCAAACCCATGTCTTCTCTATAGCCCCCTAGGATCTCAATCCCTCGGGGCTATGTTGGCGGTGGAGATATGGGGCAAAAACACCCAGTATAGCCTCGACACATCACGTCTGGATGAGCCTTTCCCTTTCTAGACGAATACTCGTCAGGATTCAGGATTGGTCAATGCCGGGGGTATAGCATGAATTGAGAGTGTTTGGCATAGTGAATTGCATTCTCTTGACAGCGGTAGCCTCTAACTATGACAATTGGGGGCATCACAGTGATGCTTCATCCTTCTCATACCCTCAGGATTAGACACCCATCATACAGCCAGACTCTTCGACAACAGCCTACAGTTTAAATCTCTGAGCCAGCAATATCCCCTCCGCAAGCGTTCCCACCCTCGCATCAATAACATGCCCCTCCTTCTCAAGCTTAACACACTCATCCCATAGCTCACTCAACTTAACCGTAAAAGTCTCAATAAACTCGCCATCCTCAAGCTCCGGCTTCGGCTCCTGATTCTCCTTGAGATTCATATCAACGCTAACATGCACCATTTGAAGATTCGTGTTGCAAAAACCAGGATCGTTGAACATCATCGGTGAAGTTTCGGTGACGGTGCCCACGTAGCCTGTTTCTTCTTTAAGTTCGCGAATTGCGCATTGTTCGGGTGTTTCGTTTTCGTCGATTAGACCGGCTGGTACTTCGATTACTACTTTATCTACCGGAGGGCGGTATTGTTTTTGGAGGACTATGCTGGGACCGGAGGGATGTTCGAGGATGGCGACTATGCCTACGCCGTCGATTGTGGCTGTTGAGGGACGGGTTGAGCGGGAGGCTGATTCCCAGGTTCTTTGGACGCCTCTTGCATCGTCGTAGTTGATTCTGTGATTGTTAGACTATCCATTGTGTGAGTGAGCCGGGGTAAGGATTTACTTTTCGAGCTTGATCCAGCGGGCATCTTCCTCAGACTAAAATTGTTAGCTGGTTCAATTGGTAGGGATGTAGACTTACGAGGGGCTCGGTTGAAGAGACTTTGGCAGCGTAGATAGACATTTTGACGATATACTTTGTGAGGAACTTGCTTAGTTGGGTTTTGTCGGTGTTTTATGTTTGAGAAGTCATGATAAGTCGATTGATGCAAAGGGCCGAAGTCGGTGAAGACGTCACACAACCTACCCTGGGGCGTAGAGTTGCTGTTCACGAGTCGACTTGTAGAGCCTCTATTATTGGATGAAACGTTGCCAAACAATTTTTGAAGCCGCATTATTGCTTTAGTGAGCATCAATCTTTCCATCGCTCGTTTGCTCGTATTAGAAACGCCTGGTGATGGTGATTCAAGCTCAATTGGATAACATTTACTACGTGGGGTTAGCGATACCACTCAGCTACACATTCACAAACAACGTTGACACAGATTAAGAAAGGCAAAGCTGCAAGGTATATTCATCCATAGGTAACTCTATCACATAGTCTCATCCACTTCGTTTACTCACTCATGCATATCTCATGCCATAGAAATGCCCACAAGTACGCCCTGTGTACCCGTACGTTGAAAACAGAAAACATTAAACATGATAAGTCCTGTAACCCATATCAAACAGTTTCAATATATCGCTTCATTTCCCTGCACAAAGTTAGTTATATTCTCATTCTTAAAGAGTGTTTGTACGTACCAATCAGTCACTGCCTCGTCAAATAGACGGACCTCATGTTCTCTCGTTCCACCAAAGTGCTCCACGAAATCATCCCCAAAGACTTCTCGCGCAATACTATCCTTCGCCATGAAGCGCTGTGTAGCTTCCTTGAGGCTCTTTGCCAATCTCTCACCTTGGTCAGCGTCGCCGCCGACGTCTTGACCCATGGCAAGAGGAGGAGTAGGAATCTCGAGCTTCTTCTCTACACCGCGCCAGCCACAGCCTAGAATAGCGGCGAGGACGAGATGAGGGTTTGTGTCGGCGCCTGGAACGCGGACTTCGAAGCGTGTCGCTGAGGGCTTGGGGCAGATGAGACGGATGGAAGCGGCGCGGTGCTCGAGACCCCATGATACAGTCACAGGAGCCCAGAAGTTCTCGACAAGACGCTTGTAGGAGTTGATCGTGGGTGCGAGGATGGGCATGATGTCAGGAAGACCGACAAGAATACCAGCCAAAAAGTGACGACCCATATCAGAAAGATTGGCAATGTCGCCCCATTTAGCATTCTCGTCCTTTGTCTCGCGCGCAAAGAGGTTCTTGCCATCCTTATCAACAATTGAAACATGCATATGTCCACTGTTTCCAGGAAGACCTTGCTTGGGCTTCGCCATGAAACAGGGTGTGATGCCGTACTTTGTGCTAACGCTCTTGACGACGTACTTGAACAGCGCAGCGCGATCAGCCATCTGAGCGATCTCGCCGAATTCGAGCGCGGCTTCGAAGACGCCAGGCCCAGATTCGGTGTGCCAGCCCTCAATGTCGCAGGAGAACTTGGCGCATGTGTTGAAGACGTCGTAGTAGTAGTCTTGGTTGTGGACGGGTCGGGTGAGGGAGTAGCCGAACATGCCCTCCGTTAGAGCGGGGAGTTGATGAGGGGGGTTTTCTTGGAGGTAGGCGGCGGTGGAAGACGATGACGAGTCGGGGGTTCTGAACTGGTAGAACTCATACTCGGCTGGATATGTCAGTTGCGAAACGAAAACTCAAGGAGTAATAAATACCACCAGCCATAGCGCCATAGCCATGCTCTTTGAGCTTATCAAGTTGGCTCTTGATCATACCACGCGGACAAGCACAGATAGGCTTCTGCGTATCAGGATCCAAAAAGTCAACCAAGAAAAGCGGCACGTTGTCCTCCCAGGGAATGCGCCTGAATGTAGAAAGGTCTGGAATCGCAAGAAGATCATGGTAACCGTTCTCAGCATTTGAGATCTTTAGCTCACGGACGTATGTGCGATCGTGCATATCCCAGCCAAAGATGACAGAGCAAAAGCCGAAGCCTGCCTCTGCGATGGACAGAAACTTCTTCTTGGAGACGAGCTTTCCGCGGAGGATGCCGTCGACGTCGACGCCTGCGAGTTTGACCATGTTGTCATTCTCGAGGACTTTAGGGAGGGTTTCGATGGTGAGGGGTTGTGAAGACATTTTTGCTGTGTAGAGAGCTTGTGAAGCTCAAGATGTCGAGAAGGTGAAGAGTGGTTGGAGGAGAGGAACAAGGAATGAGGTATGACGAGGAATGGAAAGAGTAACCGTTGAAATGCCCCTGATAACTGCGCGGTAAAAACGAGAACTCGTGATATAGCTTTCGCGGTCTAACGGGAGTGTTGAAGCTTCGCGGGGTTGTGGAGCTTTAATATCTCTCGCGATGCGCGCGGGACGGTTTGAAGTTTTGTTTAGATGCGGGGAGAGACGATACTACCAAGATTATCCGTACTTTGTATCTAAAGAGGGGGGAAAGACAGAGAGTAAGACAAATCGGATATAATCAGGTTTGGCTGCATCGAGAAGGGAAAGCAAGACAGCGCGGCTACGATAAGAGAGTTGTTTCCTTACGATAAGGGATGAGCTTCAGTGACGTAGGTGACCTAAAGTGGGAACATTCCAGGGAAGCTCTTCGGTGCGCGATGCGCTCTAGGACTAATTGAGTTGCAGAGCCGAGGCATCCACTTGCCATCTACAGAACATCACATTTGTTGAATAGCATCAGCTTCATTACCGCGCAACGGCCAGACTGAAAGTCAATTTCCCCGCATCTGTCATCTTGAGCTTTGGCCAATATGGGGTTGATAGATAGATAGTGATGCGCGAGCCGCTTGATAACTACAGTGTTGCTTATCCTAGGTTATCTGGGTGAGCCGCGCAGAGTCAAGTAGCCGCCTGAGATTGGGTTAGCTCTCGATGACCTCGTGACCATAGCCGACATCGCTTCTGACAGGGGTACTGCATGATACAGCTGCAAGCCTTGAGATCTGACGTCCGAAAAAGGACCCTGGATCTGACTACTTTCCAGGATAAGGATAACGAGATATTGAGGCCTTCGGTAGTTGGGCCGATGATCTTAGCTGGATTGATATATTGTGCATGTTATCGCGATGACCAGACACCCAACTGTTGCAAGCAGTAACAGAAGCCATAAACAGACATTCCATTATCCACTGTAGGTACTGATATCCATTCAATTACCACAACCCCGCCAACGATAAGCTCCATCTCACGATAGAACGATCCATACAGTTTCTAGACCCATCAACTACTGTATTCTCTTTAATAATAGCCGCGATGACAGACCAACTAGAGCCGCCTACCGCCCCCTCCAAAACAATTGTAGCACCTGTACTACCGCCGTTGTCGGAAATGGGGACCCATGCCATGACCCGTTAGCTCTACCGCCTTCCATCACTCGTCTCGCGAGTCAAGAACAAGTCTAATCTTATCGGAGCTTCGAGAACGTCTGATGATAAGAAAGCTTAAGACCCCTCCTTCGCCCCTCCTTCCATCATTCATCTTCAACACACTTGATACCCAGAACTTGTTCAATTCTCTTCTTTCTCTCCAGTCACATACACATACACTCCAATCACAATGTCTGCTCCTCGTGGTCGTCTTGCTGGCAAGAATGCCGTCATCACCGGCGCTGGCGGGTAAGCTCATGCACACCTCTTCAAAAAAAAAAAATGTTTGCGCCATACTGACGATCTCAGTGGTATCGGTCTCGAAACCTCTATCCTCTTCGCCAAGGAGGGCGCTTCAATCCTTATGTCCGACATCTCCCAGCCTGCTCTTGAGAAGGCCGCCGCAAAGGTCAAGCAGCTCGTCCCCGATGCTCCCCGCGTCGAGATCCTGGTACGCCACATTCCTACACCGATCTTCCCGACCGCAATACTGACTCCCGTGTAGAAAGTAGACGTCTCCAAGGAATCAGAGGTCCAGGCCATGATCGAGTCCCTCGACTCCTGGGGCGGTATCGACGTCCTTTTCAACAACGCCGGTATCATGCACGCTCAAGATGACGACGCTGTCAACACCCCCGAGAACATCTGGGACCTCACCCAGAACATCAACGTCAAGGGCGTCTGGTTCGGCTGCAAGCACGCCGTTCTTTCTCTGCGCCGTCACAAGAAGTCCAAGGCTTCCATCATCAACACCGCCTCCGTCGTCGCTCTTGTCGGTGCTGCTACACCTCAGCTTGCCTACACTGCCAGCAAGGGTGCTGTTCTTGCATTGACTCGTGAGCTCGCCATGGTTCACGCTCGTGAGGGATACCGCTTCAACAACCTTTGCCCTGCGCCTTTGAACACTCCTCTTCTTCAGGACTGGCTTGGTGATGACCAGGCTAAGCGACACCGCCGTGAGGTGCACTTCCCTATGGGACGATTCGGTGAGGCTATTGAGCAGGCTCACGCTGTTGTTTTCCTGGCTAGTGACGAGTCGAGCTTCGTCAACGGCCATGATTTTGCTGTTGATGGTGGTATGACCAAGGGTTATGTTACTGCTGAGGGACCTGCAGCGCCTGCCCCCCAGAACAACGCCAGCAAGGACTCATTGTAAGGAATAGAATGTAAGAGGAGGACATGATATCTGTAGTAACGATTAGTATGAACCATAATGAAATAAAGTCACATCACAAACAGTTCACAAGTGCGAGGATGTAACCTGGCTGAATGTAACAAATGTATTCGTAAGGTATTGATATACAAAAGATACCCAAACTCCAGTACATGCTTTTGCCTTTGCCACTCTAGTGGAACTGTCCCTCCGTGTTACCCTCACCCATACTCTTACTGCTCGAGCTTCCACTCTGGATAGCACCCAAGATACCATCAATGTAACTCGCGCCACTCCACTTCTGATGCGTCAAAACATCACACTTCAAATCCTTCTCCCGGCGCTGCACAATATCAACATAAGCCTTCATACCATCCTTCTTGAACTCGCGCGACAGCTCAGTAGTGATAGTAGCATTAGAATGCAGACCCGCGAGCGAAATAAGCTGCAGAACAAAACCCTCGCGCGCAATGTCCCAGATGAACGACTTGAGCGTCTCGTCTGTGAAACCGTGCGCCATCCAGTTGAATGAAGGGGAGAGGTTGTACACGAGGCCCTTGCCGGGGTAAACTTCGCGGACAGCGCGGCCGAGCTTGGAAGCTACTTCAACGTTGGGGTCGCCTGTCTCGACCCAGAGGAGATCCGCGTAGGGACCGAATGCGAGGGCGCGCTTGGTAGCCGCTTGCATACCTGCGCGGTAGTGGTAGAAGCCTTCGCGGGTGCGGGGAACGTCCCAGTTGAAGTAGACAGGTGTCTTGGTGTACTTGCTCGCAAGACCGCGACGGCGCGAAATACCCATGTCATGGTCCTTTTCCGTCTCGGCGAGGTACTCGTCGATCTTAGCTTGTTCAACACCCTCCTTCTTCATGTGCGCGACAGCAGCTTCGTCAAAGGTAACGAGTTTGGTGTTCTTCACCCATTGAGCCTCGAAAGCATCGATTTCAGCGCCCACGGCACCCTTGGCCTCCATAGCTTGGATAGTTTCGGCGAGGGGCTCGATGGAGGAGTCTGCGACACCGAGGATGAACTCGTGATCGCGGACGTCAATGGCTGATGAGAGGAGTTTGCCTGACTCGGAGTCTGTTCGGGCAATTACGAGGTTCTCACAGCCCATGACATCCCACTGGAAGCGCGTGGCGACGAGACGGTTGATGTGCTCGCCAATAGGAACGAGGACCTTTCCAGCGAGGTGACCGCACTTCTTTCCACCGTGAAGCTGATCCTCAAAGTGAACAGCCGCAGCACCGTTCTCGGCGAATAGCTTAGCGAGCTTAAGAACAGCAGACAGACCACCATGACCAGTATCACCATCAGCAATAATAGGTCGGAGGTAATCAACGTATGGAGTCTTTGTTCGCTCGTCAGCGGTCATCTTGCGACGAAGGTCCCATTGTTTTCGATCGTGCATGTTCTGCGCCTTTGCCAGACGCTGAACTTGGTTAGGAACGGTGTTGTACGGGTAGTCGCCGAAGTCGGGGGAGACCTCGTTGGTAGAGGTAAGAAGGGACGAACAAGCCCAGCCTGAGATGTATAGGACTTCTTGGTGAGGAGCTTGCTGTGTCATCTGAACGGGATCAATTGCGCCCACTGGAGACTGTCAGTCGGGTATATCGGAAGCGGATCGGAAAACGTACTGGTATGAATAGGTTCACCCTTAGCTTCACGCTCCTTGATCAAATTGAACAGCTTCTGCGCCATAACAGAGCTAGGATACTGAACTTTTTGGGTTCCACGCTTTGTCGCAACATCCTCAGCGCTATACGGCCTCTTGATGCCTGCATATCTAGGCGAAGCCCACCACGCCTCGATTTCCTTGACGGTAGCTTCATACAGCTTATCTTCTGCCTCACCGGGCTTTTGCGATTCTGGGAGGAGCTGAAAGGCGTCGGCGGGCTGGGTCGCGTGGGTGCTGAGGGAGGACATTCTTGCGGCGGATGTGGAGGATATGGTGCGGATGGCGAGGAGGGGTGCGCAGCTTCTGGGCTTGGCAGCAGCTGAGATTAAGCGCTGGGAGGCCCTTGGGGATAGTCTGCGCAGCATCTTGAGGGTTGTTTGTGTTGTGTAGAAGGAAGAAGGTGGTGGTTGTGAAGATGGAGAGGATATGGTATGGGTGGAGTGGGTTTGGATGAATAATAAAGTCGAGCAGTCCGGATATTGATCTGTAGCCCGTGATAGCTCCAACCGTCGACGCTGGATATAAACACCAACGAGATAGATAACAAACACAATTAACTGCCAGCTGCTAGAAGAGAAATAGGATTCTCTGCGAATACTAAATGTTCATTGTCATCTCATCTATATCTATCTTGCAGGTGGCAAGCTTCATTGACCATCAACTCGATCACCGACTCCAACTTCGGTAACCGAGCAATCAACATTATTCTTTCCATTACTAAAACCGTACGGTATTCTAGGGGACTTGACAAAAACACTTACAAATTGGGGGTTCAGCACTTGACGTCTTCATGTCAGCAAAGACCTTGGTTAAAGAGAAGCATTACCGAAGGAATTGGCCAATGATAGAGCTCGTACGGTAAAGACGTGAGATGCTGATTGGTCGAGGTCAGACATTTGAGCCGTGGAAGTAAGTCGGCGGTTCATGGCGGGTTTCCTCGGTTGTTGAACGCTTAACCGTCGAGTCCTTGTACCTGTGCGACAGGAAGCATAGAAAGAAATACCATTGTTAGTTATATGATGACTCTGTATATCCCTTAAGCTTCTATAACTTAGTAGTATTTATATATGATGTCTTGACATTCTACTGTAAACCACCGGCTATCATCTTCTCCGCACTCAATACTGCGTCATTCTATCTATTATCCCAACCCCGCATGACAAAATAAACCAACAGACACTAAACAACAGCTGTTCTTGTCCCCCCGCTCCCCCGGCTGTTACCCCAGATTGCTCGGGCCCCCCACCTGCCGCTTCTACTCGTTTACAACAGGGAAGCCGCGGCCCAGCTCACCCATTATCTTACTTGACTTCCCTTTACCTTTTTATTGTTTCTTCTTCTTGATTTCATCCCTCTCTGTACTCACTCACACATATCACAATGGCTCTTAACTTGACGACGTCTTCTCGCCGGGCTTTGGGCTCGCTCAAGGTATGTACACTTACATGTGATACTCAACAATGTAAACTTACACTACACATAGCCCCTCACCCGTGCCGCTTTTGTGGGAGCTCGCGGTTATGCTACTGCTGAGCCTGACCTAAAGGCCACTCTCCGCGAGGCTATTCCTGCCAAGCGAGAGCTTCTCAAGAAGGTCAAGGCTCACTCTAACAAGGTTCTTGGCGAGGTCAAGGTTGAGAACACTCTTGGTGGTATGCGAGGTCTCAAGGCCATGGTCTGGGAAGGTTCCGTTCTAGATGCCAACGAGGGTATTCGATTCCACGGCCGAACTATCAAGGACTGCCAAAAGGAGCTTCCCAAGGGAAAGACTGGCACGGAGATGCTTCCTGAGGCTATGTTCTGGCTTCTCCTCACCGGACAAGTTCCTTCAGTTAACCAGGTCCGCGGTTTCTCGCGCGAACTCGCTGAGAAGGCTCAGATTCCTGAGTTTGTCAGCAAGATGCTCGATGACTTCCCCAAGGACCTTCACCCCATGACCCAATTCGCCATGGCCGTGTCTGCTCTCAACTACGAGTCCAAGTTCGCCAAGGCCTATGAGCAGGGTCTTAACAAGGCTGATTACTGGGAGCCTACCTTTGACGATTGTATTTCGCTCCTGGCTAAGCTTCCTACCATTGCTGCCAAGATTTACCAGAACTCTTACCGTGGTGGTGGCGCTCTGCCTGCTGAGGTTGATCTTGAGCAGGATTGGTCTTACAACTTTGCTGCTATGCTTGGAAAGGGTGGTAAGGAGAATGAGAACTTCCAGGATCTTCTCCGTCTTTACCTTGCTCTTCACGGTGACCACGAGGGTGGCAACGTTTCTGCTCACACCACTCACTTGGTCGGCAGTGCGCTGTCCGATCCTTTCCTGTCGTACAGTGCTGGTCTCCAGGGTCTCGCTGGTCCTCTTCACGGGTGAGTCTGTCGCTTTATAATAATTGATCAACACTAACAAATCCCAGTCTCGCTGCCCAGGAGGTCCTTCGATGGATTATCCAGATGAAGGAGGCCATTCCTGCCAACTACACCGAGCAGGATGTCAACGACTACCTCTGGTCCACCCTCAACTCCGGCCGAGTTGTCCCCGGCTACGGCCATGCCGTTCTCCGCAAGCCCGATCCTCGCTTCGAGGCTCTGATGGACTACGCCGCCGCCCGACCCGAAATCGCCAACGACCCCGTCTTCCAGCTCGTGCAAAAGAACAGCCGCATCGCCCCCGAGGTTCTCAAGAAGCACGGCAAGACCAAGAACCCCTACCCCAACGTGGACAGCAGCTCCGGTGTTCTATTCCACCACTACGGCTTCCACGAGACTCTTTACTACACTGCCACCTTTGGTGTGTCGCGTGGTCTCGGTCCTCTTGCGCAGTTGATCTGGGATCGTGCGCTGGGTCTGCCCATTGAGCGACCCAAGAGCATTAACCTCGAGGGCATTCTTAAGCAGGTTGAGGGTCAATAGAGACGAAGATACCCAGTTCAAAAGTTGTGAGCGATTAGTAGGTTTGGATGTATATAATGAGGAGATAGCCTATGATTGACGATTTTCTTTTCATGTAACTGTCCGATAATTGTGTATGTTGATGAATGCTTAGTCTAACACGTCCGAGTCTGGACCTCTATTCTTGTGCTCTAATGCCATGGAGTCCCACACTCTTTAAGTAGTCGAGGAATCATCAAGCGGTGCATGTCTTGGAATTACCCGATGTCGCCTTTGCATGCGTCCTCCCATGGCTGGAAGACAGAGGCTAGGTGCATGTTTCTTCTCAACCACCGTGAAATAGAATGACTACATCCGGAAACTCTATTGTATACATGATCACAATGTGGTTGATAAATATTCTTTGCGTTGCAGCTCATGAGCGTAGCCTATTTGGCCTTGTGCTTGGTGCTCG
This sequence comes from Fusarium nanum, assembly GCA_004367095.1. Classification (NCBI taxonomy): domain Eukaryota; kingdom Fungi; phylum Ascomycota; class Sordariomycetes; order Hypocreales; family Nectriaceae; genus Fusarium; species Fusarium nanum. Next base: position 69,494 of record QGDY01000116.1, read on the forward strand.
CTCTGGCCGTCTTTCTGCCGACATCAGGCCTCCAAACATCCGAAGATGCCTTGCGGATCTGTGCTTCCACCTGGTGACTAGTGAGAACTCACTGGGCTTAACGACTTGTAGATTAATTAACTAAGGATCTGCGCTTTCTAAACATGGGTTTGTTTGATTTGTTAGACATCTGTTGTTGTGGCGATGGAGCGCAATTCGTCCCGACCGCAGATCTGACAATTCAACGATCCCGTTACCGACACGTGCGACAAACCCAGCGAGATAACGAAGATCATCTCCAGTAATTAAAGACTGTGATATAGATCAAAATATCATCTCAAGTCCAACGGCAATGACCAAGTCAATCTTCAGGGTCGTCATTAGAATGTCTCAATCATTGAAGCCAACCCACCCTAAAGCCCATTAGTGCGGCACAGGTCTCAAACCCGTCTCACGTCAGAAGCTTAAGAGGAATAATCTCCCAATGCCAATTACTCATTTCGGAAATTATACCATGATCTAAAAATACCATATCCAAGAACCTCACTTCACTTTACCCATCTAGATACCTACCTTGGCGGTGGACTTTCAGCGGACTTTTGTCCAAGTCACACAATGAGATACCACATCTCTTTCAGAAAAGCCGACATGACGCAATTCATTCGCGCTTCGGATGTTCCGCGAAGCCGAGTTGCACAATGGACTGAATGAATGATGCGATGGGGGAATTAATAATGCATGTTTTCCTACCTACTATTTAGAGAGGGGGACAGACTATGGAGCCATGGCTACTACTCTTCTTCTCCGCTCCAGTTTTCGGGGTCTTGGTTCTTTACAACTTCATCGTCACATCAACAATTCTACCGCCGCCAAGATGGGCTCTCAACCACAAGCAGACATCACCCTCTACACAAACCACAAGTGCCCTTGTAAGTAATACTGCACTGCCTATCAATCTATATATACAATCTACGGTGACTTGGCGGGACTCAACTAATCATCTCCCCAGTCGCGCACAGGGCACACATCACCCTCACCGAGCTAGGCCTCCCATTCAAGCAAGAAATCATCGATCTCGACACTCCTCGCTCGCCAGAGTATCTAGCCATCAACCCTCGCGGTCTGGTGCCAACAATCATTCACAACGGCGAGACCATCACTGAATCTGCCATCGTCTCGCAGTTTCTCGTAGACGCATACCCGAATTCTCTGCTCCCTGCGTCCTCGGACCGCGATGGGGCGTTGATCAGAGCCAGGATCAGCTTCTTTGCTGATACTTACTCCAGCAAGGTCCAGGCCCATCTCAGCAAGGCTATTTACCGCCCGATTACAGATGAGGAGAGGGAAGCTGCTGTTGATGATGCTATTGCTGGTATCGTCAAGGAAGTTGAGCCGCTTCTTAAGACTGCTGCGCCGTTTTTTGGTGGGAGCGATAAGCTCACCTTTGCTGAGGTGTGTACCTACTCTAAACCTCTTCTAAACCTCTTCAAATATTCCTCTAAAGCACAGGCATCAATTAACAAATGACATGAACAGGTCCTCACTGCCCCGTTCGTCATTCGGGCACTGTCCCTCTCCAAGCACGGCCTTATCCCAACCAATCTCTCCTCCCGCCTCGAGAAAGAGACCCCCAACTTTTACAGATGGGCGCAGGCCATTAGCAAGAATGAGTCTGTCCTAAAGATCTACGACGAGGACGCGATTGTTCAAGGAACTAAGAACAAGAGGGCCCAGCTCCTCCGAGCACAAGGCTAAGCGTGGCTGTGCTCTTGGTACATCCTGTCCCGTTATAGCCAAGGAATATGATTTATGAATCCTTATCTTTTCTTGTTTGGACTAGGGAAACCTAATCGCTGTGCAATGCATATTATTTCCCAGGGTCAAGGATTTAATGTATCCGAAACTGGGGAGAAACAGCTGAGAGCTTATGCTAAGAGTTTCTTATCAGGCCATACTTATTCCGGACTTCGAGTCTGTTGCTTCAAGTGCATGCTACATTAATAATGCAAACTGCTTTGACAAGTACAGCACTGGATCTTGCATTTCACTGGCGCCGAATAGCTCCTTTTCCCCTGTCGATCTACTCGCCACTAGTCCCGACGACTTATCTCCAGGGTTCCATTTGATGAACAGAATTAGCAACAACAATCTTACTGCCCAAAGAATTGATTCTGGAAAAGAAAAGACCCTGCTCTCCAAATTTGCTATTCATGATGCCAATTCTTGTCTCTCCCCTGCCCAGCAAATGCCAAGTGGAGAGAAACACAGAGATGTTATCCTCCGGAGAGGCTAGACCGTAAAACCCATGGACACCCCCAGTTCTAATTTCCATCATCCATCAAGCTTTAGCGAAATATGTCTCCTTCCGCTAAACAAGACTCTGTTCCCGCCCAGCTCCTTGGCGCGTCTCAAGAGAAGTGACCATCCCCTGCCCATTGTTCCTTGGCAGTAAAGAAAGAAAAAGAGCGTGATCCATTCGCTGACTTCTTAGTGGTCTGAATCCGTCCATTTTGGGGGATCTTGGCGATGACCTCTCCCCTGAGTATCTGTTAGTGGGTGGATATCTGGGGCGCTCGGCACTCTCCTTTTCCCTTCTAACTAATATCGTTTCATTTTATTCCTTTCCTTCCCTCTCTTTCTCTTTTTACTCTTGTTCATCCGAGTAAGTCCAAAGAAAAGGTTTCTCTTTTTCTCTGTCTTTTTCTTGAGTCATTTCATTTTTTGTTCTCGATCCTTGGGTGTTTCATTCGTTTCATCGCCCAGTCACTCCTTGATCGCGACAAAAGACAAGCCAATTCATCCCGACTCAACGCCAATTGTTTTTGTTCTTTGTATTGTATAGAGTAGAAAGAAATCACAACCGACAAGATGCTTTCACGTTATATCCTTCCGGTAGCTGCCATCTTTGGCCTCGCCGCTGCTCAAACAACCTCCGACTGCAACCCTCTCAACGAGACCGACTGCAAGCCCAACCCAGCCTGGGGAACAACCCACACCTGGGCTTTCAACGACACTCCCTCCAGCGACTTCTGGGAAGGTCACGTCGGCCGCGTGACCTACGATGAAGAACTCGGCGCCACCTTCACCGTCGCCAAGCAGGGCGACTCACCTACTCTGCGCACACAATTCTACTTCTTCTTCGGCCGCACGGAGCTGCACATGAAGGCAGCTGGCGGAACAGGTATCGTCAGTTCCATGATGTGGCTGAGCGACGATCTTGATGAGGTTGACTGGGAGATTCTCGGGTTTAACGACACCCATGCTACGACAAACTACTACGGAAAGGGTGTTGAGGATTTCACCAAGGGAGGATGGCACTTTGTTGAGGGTGGTATGCAGGAGGACTATGTCAACTATACGACGACGTGGACCAAGGACGAGCTCAAGTGGTACATTAACGGAGAGAATGTGCGAACGGTTATTGCAAAGGATGATCCGGACAGCTACCCTCAGACACCCATGAGACTCTCCATTGGTATCTGGGCCGCTGGTGATCCTAGAATGCCTGAGGGAACACGACAGTGGGCTGGTGGTGGTAAGTTTTGATTGCGTCCATGAGTTTGTATCGTGCTAATAAAGTGTAGATACCGACTACAGCAAGGGTCCCTTCACCATGCACGTCAAGGACGTCACAGTCGAGGACTACAGCACAGGAAAGGAGTACATCTACGGCGACAAGACCGGCAGCTGGGAGTCCATCGAGATCGTCAAGTAAGCTCTCCCCCGTCCCCCACTGACTTTCACTCTTTGACTAACAAAAAACCAGGGGTAACTCAACTGCTTTCGAGAACCTCCACAAGGTCCCCGAAAAGACCACATCCGAGAAATGGGAAGCCCTCCCCACCGGCACAAAAACCGGCATCTACGCCGGCGGCATCGGCGTCGCAGCCCTTGGCCTCGGAGCTCTAGGCTTCTTCTTCTACCGCCAGCGCGCCGCGGGAGCCAACGAGGCCAAGCAGGCCGCCGCCGAGAACTCGGATCAGGATCTCATGTCCTACAAGGCGGGCGAGGACACAGCCAACCAAGGCTTTGAGTACAGCGCTGCCAAGTACTCCAAGGTGCCAGCCCAGGCGTCCTAAACTCACATCTTTTTTCTCCTAAACACTTGTGTGCTCTTCCCATTTTATTTATATCTCAGAAATTTTCTTAGACCATTTTTTCATCTTTAATTGGCATTTTCTTGTGGAGTGTGCATGACAAATATCCATATACCTACCTATACACATCGAAGTTATACACATACTGTTTTAGATACCTACTTTTTTCCTTAGCAGGCCTGGCGTTGTTTTTTCTGATCAATTGAGATGCATTGTAACTTGGACCTTTGCCTTCAATACTCGTGTAAGTCGTAGCTGCTTACAAACATGCCTTGCGATATCTCATGACCAACTTCTGCATCCCATTCCAGAACCTTCCAGATCACGAAGAACCGCGCAAGTAAGAATGATCAGATTGAACTTCTCTAAGTCCTCGGATATACAGCTTGACAGCCATCGTTTAAAACTAACAAAACAGGTAATCTGTGGACCTCTCCATCCACGATTCCACTCTAGTCCTATTGTGTTAAATCTATACGGTCGCATCTCCAAAATGTGACTTCCAGAGCGCATATGCACATGCGCGATTGGCAGTTGAGAAAAAAACGGTCTCCTAAATCGGAGCTTAAATGTTTAAATAATTTATCAGATCTTCCTCTTGTTCTCATTCTTCTATAAAAACTAGCTCTTTCGTCTTCAATCTCAATCGCTCAACTCGTCGCAACTCAGTTCAACTCAAAGACTTCAAGTGGATCGCCAATCGCATCTTAAAACTCAAAAACGACTCACTCACCTCGCCTCGCGGACATCAGTTTCACTCACTCACGAGGCCAACCTCACTTACAACAACTCAACATGTCTCTCACCTTCAGAAAAGCAACACCACTCGACATCCCCCCTCTCCTCTCCCTCATAGTCTCAGCCTACCGCGGAGAATCCTCCCGCGCAGGCTGGACAACAGAAGCCGACCTCCTCGCCGACGAGCGCATATCCCCCACAGCCCTCCACGCAAAGATCACCGACCCCTCAGGCCTAGTCCTTCTAGCATTCAACTCCACATCAGCATCATCCACAGGAACATCAACACCAGAATCCGACACCGAGACCAATCCCTCTGGACTGGTCGCATGCTGTGAAATCGTACGAAAGGACGATGAGCGCGCTTACTTTGGCCTCTTTGCTGTATCGCCAAAGTTGCAGGCTGGTGGTATTGGAAGACAGGTGCTGCAGAAGGCTGAGGAGCATGCGAAGAGGGAGTGGGGGACTAAGATCATGACTATGTGTGTTATTTGGACGAGGGAGGAGTTGATTGCTTGGTATATTCGACGGGGGTATGCTCGGACTGGTGAGAAGAGTCCTTTTCCTTATGCAGAGCTTTATAATGGGAAGGCTTTGAGGAATGATTTGTACTTTGATCATTTTGAGAAGGTGTTGTAAGGTGGTTATGAGTTATAGAGGAATTGTGGTGAGCAGAGCATGAGAATAGACATCCAGATACAGACTTAGACGCATTGAGATCAAGAGTTCATCAGCAGACACGTATATAAAGGTCAATTACATGACACGCACCGTTCAATACTAAGTTCTTGAATGGCTCGAATAGAGTGTACCTTCTTTCTGGCATTTTGTTGGAAGACATGGGTTGGTGAAGGGCCAAAGTTGGGAACCCGCCCCCGAGGGCTGCTCCTTCCATGTTCGACAGGCCAGTAACTCGAGGCAGGCACCTCTTTCCCGAAGACTTTCCCGGTTGAACCACCCCAAGGTAAATCTCGATTGTTCAATTCAGACGATGTTCATGTTCTTGGTCTGTCGTCTTTCTATTCCACGTCAGGTGAGCAGGCAATGCTTTCAAAATGCACCACCTTCAGGATGGAGTCAGAAGTGACAGCGGGAGCACTTCAGTATCGTTACTATGGTAAGCGCTGCCATCTAAGCGCTGCCATCACCTCACCTAACATGTGCTAATCCAATCACTAGACTTCAGCTGCAAGTTTCTGCTATTTGAGTGGGTGAATGCAAGTGTCCCGCCGGCACCTTGAGCGGGCAGCCGTTCTGGCACTGCAAGTGACTGGCAGCTAAAGGGAGCAAACATTATCGCCGCACCTCCAGAATCAACAAACTTTGCCAGGCAACAGTGAATGGAGTAAACAATTGCAAGGCGTGCATTCATTTCTGCCCCTCCATTTCGCATCCTTCACCGTTCACCCTCCTTATCTGCAACCTCATCATCGCATTTTCCCGCTCACAAACAACGGCCAACTGCACTTAACTGCGAACATTCCTGGTGAAAAAGAACGACCTATTTGCGAAATCTCTACCACGTCTTCTCGCATTTCATTCCCTTTTCCAAGCATCATGTGGGGAGGAAGAGGTGGTGGACGGCCTCCCGGTCGACTAAACAACCCCGCCGACCACGACAAGAAGAGACCGTGCTTTCAATTCCTGAGGGGTCGATGCATGTATGGAAACTCTTGCAGGTTCTCTCATGATACCAGCGATACTATTAACAAGGATCGTGCTCGTCCATCGTTGTTCAAAGAAGATGACGAGACACGCGAGGGGTATTACGAATGGAAGTCTCTCCTTCGTAAGGACACTCGCAGTTTCCACGGCCCCGATGCCTTGAACCATGCACAGAGAATCTGGAAAGGCGCTCTCGCCATTCTGGACAGCGATAGCCAGGAGCTACATCAAGAACTTGCCCGGGATCTCGTCAGCGAGAAATCTCATGGACCCGACTGGATCACGTTCACCTCCAGAATCTCGACATTCTCTGACATACCGCAACTTCTCCGCATCGAGGAGTTCCTCCGAGTCATAACCCACCCTTCTATCAAACCACTCTCGATTGACCCATTCGTTGGCACTATGTATCTACTGCTGGGTGGCAACAATGGCGAGCAAGGCATAGATCTATTGTCCAATATGTGCCTCAAACTTCTACAAGTTATCGGAAATTCGGAACAAGTAGATGGTGATCAGATCCAGGGAGTGGTGGACGCTGTTCTCAAAGCGCTGCTGGAACTTTTGTCCAAGACCCAGCGGGCTCAGTTCTCCGACCGTGTGCCCCAGCTACTCGGGTATCTGGACAACCTCGTTGAATCAATTGCCGATATCACTTCCGGAAACCATATTGATAGCCTCGAGACTCGATTGGGCATCATCGTAAGAGTGGTTGACGGTTCCGTTGACCGTCTTGTTGCAGCGGAACTACCTTCGAGCGACAAGAACAAAAGCAACAAGACACAGTCTATCACTTCGTCTTTTCTTCGAGAGGCTGCGATTCCTGGCGGGAGACACGACAATGACTTTGCTGATATTTCAGATATCTCAATTCTTCCAACACAGGGTGAGGTCACAAGCGAGCACGAAGAGTATTTGCCCTCGACAAACTTCCTTGATCCTCATGTACTTGAAGATCCTATGGCGCGCTACGTCGATTCCACCTTTCGCCTTGTCAGATATGACGCTATTGGTCCGGTCAAGGATGTTCTTCGAGATGTGCTTGGCCCGGACGATGTCAAGACTATTCGAGTGTCCGACAAAAGCAGTCAAGCACACGTTTACCAGTCCTCTAGGATCCGCCACGTCTGGACAGACGACAGGAGAGGCTTGGAGTTTCTCGTCTCTTTCCAACCTCCACAATTCATTTCTGAAAAGTCACTCACTGGCCAGCGTGACTGGTGGCAGAGATCACGCCATTTAGGGGAAGGTACTCTTGTTTGTTTCGTATCTTCTGAAACCACAGGCCAGCGACTTCTTTTTCTCAATGTCGTCAACAGGAGCATACAGGGAGACCCCAAAGAAGACTCGAAGAAAGGCTCACTTGTGCCAAAATCCCAATTACCGAGTATTACCATGAAGCTTGCAAACCACGAACAGAAAGATCTTGCTTTGTTACTTCGACTCTGGCAAAAAGGTACGCCAGGTGTATTAGTGGACTTCAACGGTGTTATTCCCGAAACCTTCATGCCCATCCTCAAGAATCTCCAAGCTATCAAGAGGGGAAATCACATTGCATTCCAAAATTGGATCTTACCATCAGTCAAGGACAAGAACCGTATGCTGCCACCTCTCTACGCGCGCGAACCAGGTTTTACGTTCTCTCTGGGTTGCATCTCGAAGGCGGACAGTCGAAACATTCAGCTGGACCCTAGCACTAAGTTGGAAGACATCAACCTGGACGAGATAGAAGAAGCGACTGGTCTTGACCATGGCCAATGTATTGGTCTGGTTGAAGCTCTGACACGCGAGTACGCCCTCATTCAAGGTCCTCCTGGTACTGGGAAGTCATACCTTGGTGTACAGCTCGTCAGAAGTCTACTTGCTGTCAAAAGAAAAGCCCGCTTGGGTCCGATTGTCATCATGTAAGTTTGATCTCGATATCCAATGATTTCATGGGCTAACCGGAACTAAAATAGCTGTTACACGAACCATGCTTTGGATCAATTCCTCGAACATCTCCTCGGTGTAGGGATAGACAGAATCATTCGAATTGGCGCTGGCAGCCGATCCCAGCAACTTGAGGGGAAAAACCTTCGAGTCGTCAAGAAAAATACACCCAAGACGCGAGTTGAGTTGCAGATTCTTAGTCAAGCTTACAGCGAGCAAGAGTCTGCTTGGAAGGCTGCCCAAAATGCACTTTGGCCATTGCATCAAGCATGCCAGGGGCCAACTTGGGATGGACTCGACCGTTACTTGATGCGTAACTATCGCGAGATTCATCAACAGTTCCAGCAGGTAGACAAAGAGGGTTACCAGATGGTCAGCACAGATCCTCTCAAAGCCTGGCTAGGCACTCGGCGGCATTCATCTCCGGGTCAGTGGCAAAGACCATTGGAGGATATTGTCAGTCGCGCCAAACGTAGTGTTTGTTCACTCGCATCGGAAGAACGGTGGCGTCTTGTCGACTACTTGTACAAAGAACTACAGGAGAGGCAGTTGGACATGCTGCACGAATCACTTGAGGATTTCGAAACCAAACGCAAGGCTATACAGAGAACACATGAGGCCGTTGACCAGAGAACCCTTATTACGGCTGACGTGATCGGAATCACCACTACCTCCTTAGCTGGGCGTATCGAAATGCTCAAAAGCTTGCGATTCAAGGTTGTCTTGTGCGAGGAAGCTGGCGAGCTGAAAGAGGCAGATCTCATCTCGGCCCTCAAGGATGGCGTAGAGCATTTCATTCAAATTGGAGATCACAGACAGCTACGTCCTCAGCTCAACAACTTCGATCTTAGCCTCGAGTCAGCGAGTGGGCCGCATTGGCAACTTGATCGAAGCCAGTTTGAACGACGAGCCATCGGTGAACCAGGCCTTGCACCCGCCCCGTTTGCTCAACTCAATGTTCAACGACGAATGAGACCTGACATTTCCCGACTTATCCGAGGAGTGTACCCCAATCTACAAGATCATAACTCAGTCGCAGATCTTCCAGATGTTGTCGGTATGCATAAGAATCTGTTCTGGCTCGATCACAACCATCCAGAGGATGAAGGAGGAGAAGGTACCCGGGTCAGGTCACACAGCAACAAGTGGGAGGCAGACATGGCTACGGCACTGATTCGGCACTTGGTGCGACAAGGGAAATACAGACCAGAAGATATCGCTCTGCTCACACCATACACTGGACAGCTTCAGCAGCTCCGAGCTACGTTGGGCAAGGATTTTGAGGTCTGCTTGAGCGATAGAGATATGGATCGGCTGGCACAAGAAGGATTTGAGGGTGAGGCGACCGCCAAATGGAGCTACAACCATTTCGACAATCCTCAGAAGATGATACAAAAGAAGAAACTTCTCCAAAGCATTCGCATTGCTACAGTGGACAATTTTCAAGGCGAGGAAGCGAAGGTTATCGTTGTATCATTGGTCCGCAGTAACTTCAGGCGCAGGGTCGGTTTCCTCCGAACAGAGAACCGTATCAACGTGCTTCTTTCTCGAGCAAAGCATGGTATGTATTTGATCGGCAATTCGGAGACGTATCTCAACGTGCCAATGTGGGCAGATGTCTACAACCAGCTCACAATCGCCGAGGCGGTTGGCAAACAGATTGAGCTCAGTTGTCCCCGACACAAAGACACTCCCATACCTTGTTCCGAACCGGAGGATTTTGCTATCAAAAGCCCCGAAGGTGGTTGCATCCTTCCCTGTTCCCGGCAACTCGAACCGTGTGGTCATCAATGCCAAGCGCGATGTCACTCGGATGTGATGCACGATGCATTTTCTTGCCAGCAACCATGTCCTCGCGGCCGGAAGAGCTGCGATCATGCATGCCAGAAACTTTGTGGAGAGAATTGCGGTCCTTGTATGGTTCAAGTCAAAGATGTCAAGCTTCCGTGTGGTCACGTCAAAACTTTGAGATGCGACCAGACGTACAATCTTAAATCTATCCAGTGTACGGATTTGGTTGAGAAGCGTGTTCCCGGCTGCGATCATACTGTCGCTGTGGAGTGCTACCTTAGAGTAGACCCCCAAGGTTTCAACTGCCACGCGCCTTGCACATACCTTCTGTCATGTGGTCACCGATGCCCAGGTTCATGTGGTGAATGCAACGGGACCACTCGACATCGTCCCTGTAACAAGATATGCGACCGACCTTTCGGATCATGCAACCACAGATGTTCTCGTGTATGTCACGACGGGGTATCCTGTGGTAACTACCAGGAACAATGCGAGGTAAGCTATTATTGCACGACAACTTGAAGATGGAAATACTTACATATGATCTGACAGGTCCGATGCCCACACTCCCCATGTTCTTCACCTTGCAACAAAGCTTGCGCTCCCTGTATCGCGCCATGCACTTGGTCTTGTCCTCATCAAGGATCATGTTCGATGCCATGCGCGGCGCCCTGCGACCGTCTACCTTGCGAACGACGATGCACGAGATTGCTCTCCTGTGGTCACCAATGCCCAAGTTTCTGTGGAGAGGATTGCCCGACCGACCACTGCCAGGCGTGTAGCGACAAAGGCGAAGCACGAGTCGATTTATTGGAGTTCAAGACCTATGCCGAGGTTGACCTAGAAGAAAGCCCCATTCTGGTTCTCGGTTGCGGCCACTTCTTCACCGGCGAAACGCTCGACAGGCTAGCTGGGTTGGAAGAGGTCTACACTGTCGACAAAGAAGGAAACTTCGATGGTCTGAAGGGGATATCGGGGTCCCTTTCGAGAAACGTTCCTTCCTGCCCCGATTGCAAGCGACCAATTCGCCAGTTCGTGGCCAAGCGATACAACCGACTCATCAACCGTGCTGTAATGGATGAGATTCTCAAACAATTCCTCATCACAGGACGCGAGATCCTAGACGACCTGGACCAGCGATTGCGTATAGAGGAAGACAAACTCGCCACCGATTGTCGCTACCGCAATGATTTACTTCCAAGGAATGGTCGATACAGGGAGCTAGAGGCACTTCAAAGGATCGGCCACGACCTAGTACGGACAATAGGAGAAGACCATCAACCGACAAAGGTACTCATTGATGCCATTGCCATGTCTCGCTCCAAGACCACAGGCGACCCTCTGTCTATCACTCAACAGATGGAGGCCTTGGAACTCTCTCCACAGACTCTTGATAGTCAGCTTATCCTAGGAGCTCAATTGGCCATAATCAAGTCCCAGGAAGTGCAACTTCAGGATGCCATTTGGAATCTCAGACGTCTCAGACATTGGGCAGGTATAGTTAAGGCCAATGTCGTCTCGGTCAATAATTGGCTCGAAGAACAGCGCCTCCCATCAATGCCCAAGTTCCTTGACAACTGCAAGCGACTCATTGAGCAGGCCAAAGAGTCCAATCTCCCAAGGATCGTTGTCGCAGCAAGTTTGGCCTTTGCAAGAATCTCCCAGCTATTTGTTTGGGGCGAGCAGAAAGGTCATGGCCAGATCTCTCGATCTGGAGAAGAGGCCTTTGCGAGTGTTGAAGAGCGGACCAACACTGCCCACGAGTTACTGAAGGATGCGTTGAAACAATGCTCTCAAGTCACAGACAGCGACGAGCTGAAGGAACGTGTTCAAGCCATGTTGCGGCTTTTCCAGACTCGGTACAACCAGGTGGCACCCGAAGAGCTGGCGTCGATCAAATCGGCTATGGTCAGCGGCAGAGGTGTGTTGTCAACCCACTTTGGACACAGGTACAGATGTGTCAACGGCCATCCTGTGAGTTCTTTAGCCTCCTTGACACACATTTATGTGCTTGCTAACTTGTGCTTCTAGTTCGCGATCGGAGAATGCAGTATGCCGATGGAAATGGCACGATGCCCCGAGTGTGGTGCTGAGATTGGTGGTACCAACCATCAAGCTGTCGATGGAGTTTCTCGAGCTCAGGATATGGAATAGTCTTTTGTTTTAGGACATTCATGTTAACGTCTTTGATGATGGAAGGGAATAAAGTTTGTGTGTGTCAGCAAGTTCTAGGAACTTTGGGTCTGACGCCAATTGGTATCATTGAGGGGATTTGAGCATGGCTGAATATTTTGGTCATCGCGATGGACATAGTCTCTGAGTTGGGCCTGTCTATTTTGGTGTTTTGTGCCAATTTTGTACGGAGTACTTGATGAAAAGTTAGTCACCTGAGCTGGTCCATTACTTGTGCATTCAGAGTGATGTGTTGGTAGGAAGTTCGCGAACTCGACACTCGTTCCTCTACTATTGGGTCGATGATTAACCATGACGAGAGATCATTTGAGCGGCGGCTGAGACATCAATCTATAGGAGCTTAATGATGCTTTAAATGCAAGATGGTATTGACAAAGATAAACTGCTCAAACTAGCAACGCTTGTGACAACTCCTTGATAGCGCCATCGTATACTCGTGCTTTTCATATCATACAATCATATTACAACAATGAAACCATACTCCAGTCATCTCAGCATTGTAACGCAAGCTTAGTATCCATGACCTGTATATAATTAGCATCATACTCTTCAAGTTCAATCAGAAATACTTACGTCCGATCTTGCGTCCCATCTTGGACATCTCCTTAGCCTGACTCTCCTTCATCTTAGCCCGTCTCGAATCCTCCTTGGACTCAATCTCAAGTCTCTTGACCTGCTCCCTAGCCTCGCGAGCACTAATTCTCGCCTCCTCAAGCGCACGATCAGCTTCGCGCTCTGCCATCTCGGCGCTGCGAACGCGCTCTCTTGCATCAAGAACGGCGGGATCGTCTTGGTTGCGGTTACCGCCGAACTTGGACAGGAAACCACCGCCGCTGCTTCTACGGCGGTCGGGAGAGCGGGATGATGAGGATGAGTAGCGGTGGTCGTAGGATGAGGAGGAGCCGCGGGAGTGACGGTTGTGGCGGGAGGAGCCAGAGGCGTGGACGGGCGCGGGCTCGTGCTTTGACTTTGAGGAGAAGAGGCCGTGTTTGCGAGGTTCCTCGCGGATGGGCTCTGGGGAAGGTTCACGACGACCGAAGAGAGGCATGGTGAATTATGATGATAGTATAAGTGGTAGTGTAAGTGGTAGTGGTATAAGTAGTGGTGGATAGTGAGTCTTTGACTGGGTCTAAGTGGTGCTTGTTTGATGGAGAAAGAAAAGAAGCTTTTCAGACGACTCTTGGCCTCTATTTAATTATTCACATCCCCAGACCCCTATTCATCTTGACAACTATTCCTGTCCATGATCATCAATAATGCAAACCTGCTTTTCGACTCCATTCAGTAGAATACAGCGTGACGTCAATTGATCCCTGGCAAATAACAAGGGTCCAGCTCTTAGCCCAACCAATCACAACTCAAAGATGACACGGGTATGGGTGAGAATGCAGTAAATTGTGACGCAAAAGTGGCAATCTGTTTCAATGATGTAGGGACTGATCCTATCTATTGGTGTGGTGAGATCATTTTGCGAATATCATCACTGGGAAGGGGAAGACATCATCGGACGGGGGTTAAGTGCCAAGATTGACAGGAATGCGATTAACGACGTTGAGCGGTTTGAACGGTTACATCTCCACAAACCCTTTTTCTAAGGGTATTGAAAAGAGAGTTGGACCTAAGATCGCGGTGGATACTTGATCTGCCCATCAATCGGCCGTAGTCTAATTCCCGGTGATGCATCTTTCTCGTAATTGACGGTGGCTGTGCTGACCCCTCAAGACAAGTCTCGGCACAAGCATCATCAATTACGGTATCCTGGGTACCTCCAGTTATTGAATGATCAGCCCTGTGATTGAATTGTCTTGTCATTAAGTATGCGCTATATAACTTTAAACACCACCTAAGACGATGGAACAAAAAGGAACAATCGACAAAGAAAAGAACTGTTCTGTCGATGATGATTTCCCAGCAGTCTACTCCCCCTCTTCTTCTTGCACAGACATGCAGAAGTCCAAATAACACGTAAAAAACACCGAGAGTCCCTATGTGCATACATGCCGCACGATATATACAGTTGAAAAAAGCCCCCAGGAGCAGGGCGGTAATAAAAGACGAGGCTCGTAGTCGGGGCGGAACCTCGTATTTTCGATTATAACGCTCGTATCGTATCGTAATAGTAAAAAAGAATGCGTTGTCATTACATGATGACGCACTTGCTCTCCTCGCGATCCTTCTTGACGCTGAGAGCCACGCGCGCAGCTTCGGTGAAAGCCTCGTTGACGCCCCTGTTCTTCATGGCGGAGCACTCGAGGTATCGCAGCGCACCTATGCGACGCGCCACCTCGAGACCCTGATCATAAGTAATCATGGGCTTTTTCTCGCGGGGAGCAGCAGCAGCGTCAGGGGCGGCGTTTTCGTCTTCTTCGCCTTGTTCGCGGAGATCGCACTTTAGTGCTACGAGGACGAGTTTGGTGCCGGGGCAGTTGTCGGCGATTTCGCCTACCCACTTGGATTCGACGTTTTCGAGCGAGTCTTTGCTGTCGACCGAGTAGCAGAGCATGATGAGATCTGTGTCGTCTGGAGAGATTGTTAGGGAGGCAGTCAAGAGGGATGGCGCGAGGGAGGTTTACCGTAGGAGAGGGATCGTAATCTGTCGAATTCCTCTTGACCGGCTGTGTCCCAGAGGGAGAGTTCGATATGGACATTATCGACAAAAATATCTGCGCGAAAAAGATTAGATTTCGTAGTCGCATTTCCGAGGCGAGTATCGTACCATGAACGTAATTCTCGAAAACGGTAGGTTCGTAGACCGTTGGGAAGTAGCTGTAATCGTATGAGCTTCAATCCATTTCCTGTAACTCCCTCAATGCAAAGACATACCCTCTCGTAAAGACATTCAGCAACGAAGTCTTTCCGCAAGCACCATCACCCCTAAAGCATCAATCAGCGCGAATATTCCCCGTCCTAACTCAATTGAAACGCACAGCAGAACCAGCTTTCGCTGAACAGTTTTAGATCCTCCGCAAAGAGCAGGCATTGTGTCGTTTGTAGTGTGTTTTAATTAAAGAGAGAGAAGAAAGTAGTTTTTTTTGGCGCGGAGAGAAAAAGGAAAGTTGGCGCCAGACGAATCTCGGTTGCCGTGAGTAAAAAGGCAAAGCTATCGGGTTCGGGGTGGCGCGCGCGCAGATCGAGAGAGGGGGTTCGTGGCGGAGTCGACGTCGGGTCTAGTTCGTTCTTGCCAAGTTTAAGCTTGTTAAATTCTCGAAGCTTTTTCGCAAAGGGTTCTTTTTGTCGGTATCGGTGTTTCTTTTTCGCAATTATTTAATCCGTCAAGAAGTGAGGCGTGAGTTAAAAAGGAAAAAAGGAACCAGGTTGGCAGGGATAAGGGAAATGAAATGAAGGAAAAAAAGATGAAGTCAGAGGGAGAACAAGACTGGGGGGATTGTGCAAAGGGAACCACAGTGGAGTTTTCTATAGCGCTTGCCTTTCGGGGGAACCGGCCATAAATAACCACAGCCAATTAATCCCACATCTTTTCTGTCTCCATCAAGACAATGTCCCCTTTTTTGCAGACATCCATTCCTCTAATTGGTTCCAACTGGAAGGGTGCCAAATTGCCTTAATCTTTAAAGTGCCTACTGCAAAGAGTGGGCCAAAAGTTAAGATTCAATAGATCCAAGTTTGATGATATCGATTCTACGTAGAATTTGGCTGCCGGTGGCTGATTAAAGTAGTCATGGCGTTGTTTAGGTTGAGGGGAAACATCACGCGATAAAGACTGAGAGTATTGATGCCAGGCTGTTCGATACTCAGAGTAACTATTGGATGAGTGTTATCGTATTATTTTCTTGGTATGCGTGTACAATACTCATCGGTCCATCTATTCCACGCAATGCACTGACAATCCCAATTTTGCAAGTCGCACAAGCCAACATGGCCTCGTCAAAGCAGAAGACGAAATAAACAAGTACCATTATGTCCATCCACAGGCAGCCTCAACAATGCAATTGTTCCAAAACACCATACCCGCTTATCGTGCCCTCTAATCATCATCCTTCTGGAATCCCCTACGCGCTCCACCCATCCTCTCCGCCAATCCCTTATGACCAGCCTGTTGATGCAACTTATTAACAAAGCCCCGATCGCCTCCACGCTCTCTTGCTTTATCGTCTGCTTCTCTGGCAGCTTGTTCGCGCTCGTCGAGCTCTGCGAGACGCTTTTGGCGGTCGGTGTCGAGTTCTGTGGCGGCGGATTGCATGGCTGCTAGTTTGCGCTGGCGCTCTTCTTCTTTAGCTGCTTCGTCTTCTGGGTTGTTGCGTGGGCGGTTGGAGGGGAAGCTTCTTCTGTAGTCTCGACGGTCTCGGTGATCGCGAACATCTCCCTTGTCGCGGTAATTACCGTTTCGTCTGTTGTCGTAGCGGTCTCCGTTGCGGTTGTCGCCGTTGCGTCTTTCGCGAGAGTCTCCATTTCGATCTTCGCGCCTGTCTCTGCTGTCGGAGCGTCTCTCACGCCCGCTGCTACCAGAACGTCTCTCACGTTTATCCCCCTCATCTGAATCACGTCGTCGTCGCGAATGTCTGTCCCTGCTATCGTCCCTTCGTCGCCTATGCCTCTCCTCTCTCGAATCATCGCGGCGTCGCGGACTTCGCGATCGTGAATAAGACCGTCTTCGTCTGTGATGTCTATCCTCCCCATCCGCACTTCGGTGACGATGTCTCCTCCTATGTCGATCCTCCTTCTTCCGTGATTTCTCTTCCTTCTGTTCGATACCAGCCGAAGAAAGAATCTGGCGTCGCTTCGCAGGGTCGTTCATCATAGCTTGTTGCTGTCGCATAATCGCCACGAGCGGATCATCTCGAATCTTGGCAGCTGTATCCCTCGCAGTATTCGCATTCTGCAACGCCATAAAACTCTCCGCACCAGCATCCTTTTCCAGTTTCTTATGTTCTGTACCCTTAATCAGGGTATCAATCCTTCGCTTTCCAAGGAGATATGCTTCGGTTTCTTCAGCGGTACCGGTCTGGCCATCGTTGGGGCCCTGATACATCCATTCTACGCGATCAACGCGCTTTCTGCCGCCTGCGGCTTCGAGTTGGCGCTGGACTTCTTCTTGGGCGCGCTCTTCGCGGAGTTCGTTGATGCGCTGTTGGGTCTTTTTGCGCTCGGCGAGGGCTTTTTGTTCTTCTTCCCAGACTGCGCGCTGGTTGCGCTGCAGCGAGGGATGGAAGGATTTCTTCAAGTTAAGATCGCCGCCACCCATTTTGATGTGTTTTGTTTGGTGTTGCTGATGAGAAGTTGACGGTGGGGTGGCAATGGGAGGTAGCCTGCTAGCCTGTCTGAAATTCAGCCCAGAAAAGTCTTATCGCGCTTATCGCTATCGCTTATCGGTGGTAAGGTGACTGAATTATTTCAAGGTTTCTGTCACTCAGTGCTTACGGTGCAAGCTGCAATTAGAGGATGGGTAAACGACATTCAATTCCCAAGCTGGAACTCTGACACTTTTAGCTTTAATATGAACCTAGGCACAAGTCCTGCAGGTCCAGAGATTGAGCATTGGGTAAAACACACCACCAGAATCGTGCCTCAAGCTCAGCCTTCGCCATGGCGCTCAAGTTCATGTAATAAGACATGCAACGACCGAGTCGACTGTCCATACAATTAGTCTGTCGGGCAATCCGGTAGTCCCGTGGAATTGCACGGAAAAATAAGCGTTCCATGAGTTTTCGATTGTATTATACAGTTCATTCATGTCTATGATATCTTGAGAATCCCTCGTTCTCTAAGAAACCACATATTCGTACAAGGATCTCCTTCCAAGCTCTTTTACCAACTAGCTCTCTTGACACCAGGCAAGTTTCCAGCCATAGCCTCCATTCGGAAGTTGTACTGCGCATCGTTAGTCCAGCCCATTCTCTTCTCCTCCTCGTCTTCTTTCTCTCTCGAGGGTTTGGGAGCCTTACTCGTGTCATCTTAAAATCGCTCAAAACACCACGTCCCTGACCTCCCATAATACATCTGTTTCGAATCTGCGTAGGTCGAGTGTAGCAGTGCATCTGGGTCAATTGGAGTTGGGCTTCGGCGCGGACTCGGGGAGGGAGGGTTGTGTTTCGGATCATGTAGCGGAGGGCTTGTCTATTAATCCAATATCAGCGGTCATTCTTCGTTCGTTCTCGTGTTCATTTCTTCGGCGCTCGCTCGTCTTCGTCTTCCACCTCGCTGTGCTCGCTCGGAAAGAGTTTTGCGTACCGCTCTGTCTCGTGGGCCTCAAAGACCTTGCGCTTGGTGTGGTCGCGCAGGGTGCGGACGTTGACGAAACAGCCCAGATCGAGCTTCTTGGCGCGAAACATCGACATTTTGAAGGTCGTTGGCGGGGGTTGTCGATGATGAAGCTGGCGGGATGATGTTGCGATTGTCAAGAGCCAAATTCGAGATGGGTGGGTTTAGCCGGGGAGTAGCCGGTCGTGATGCTTTAGAGTGGGGATACATCAAGTTAACTCTTGGGTTGAGATATGGATGGCATTTAATGCAAGAATTTGTCAATATTTTATGTTTCGATTGATGACTGCACTGCAGAATACCCGTTATCCCTTTACTACTCTTGAGACTGCTGGTGGTTTGTTGCATGGTTCGATTAGCTTGTGGTACAAGATGGACAACTCTCCCAGGTTCCCATCATTAGCCTTCATCCAAACCTACTGCTTCTGAACCAATGTAATGGCTCCATTATGCCTTATCCAAACCAAATATCACTTTCCATCTACCCTTATTTACTGAAATAACATGCCTGATCTTCAGCGAAGTAGCTGCAGTACTAAACTCTCAAATCACGTACGATTTACCCACCCTTCGCTTACACGAGATAATTTGTCGGTCATGGGTTCGAATTTACCCGCCGGTCTAACAATCACTTTTTGTCATCATTGAGCACCATGCCTTTGACACCTCTCCTTCAGCAGTAAGTAAAGATTGACATTCTCCAATTTCCCTCTTTTTCTTTCTTAAGCATGGAATAGCCATCGCACTCTCTACATTGACTTGGCTCATTGACTGCCAAATACTCATGAGCCAAACTCGAGATTCATAGGTGCAGCTGGGGTGTAGGCGGTCGGGAGGTTTTACAGTGTAGTGGGGAGTCAAGAAGTTCTACCAGGCACCTATCATCAGCCTTTGACTGAACTTAATATTGCTTTTATGCCTTTAAATACTGGAATAATGTGCATAGTTTCCAGCGAAGTAGCTGTACACTCAAATCAGTGGTAATGATTTACCTCGGTCGGTCGGGGTGGTTGTCGTCGCTTTTTCAACAGTTAGAGGTGGTGGGTTTAAACTTAGCCACTAATACAACGATTACTTTTTGTCATTCTTCAACACGATATTCTTGACAACTTCTCCATAATAAATAACAAAATGATCGTATTATCATTATTTTCTTCCTTTTTTAGACATTCAGTAGTCATCGCATTACTGCCGTGACTTGGCCCATTGACCGTTCAACACTCTGTATCGAATTCGAAGACAAACGATCTAGGGTACGCAATTGACGTCTCACTAACAATGACCCAAAACGTCCAGGATATGCAGCCAGGAATGCTGATCCGATATCCCGCCTGACGCCTCTTTCCTCTTTCTTGGCCTGCAGTACGATTATCTAACATCAGCGGCTGCACAACTAACTCATCCCACAATATTTCTCTCATCAATCAACACCTCCCACCTCATGTATCACCACATCTAAGGTCATTGACATCATGGATCCCAGCAGGGAAAACCTCCTCAACGGAGCTGATCGTTCATCTATTGACGGCAGTGACGCTGAATCAGATATTGACGCGACGGATTATCTCCCCAAGAATACTACCACCAATCAATCTGGAGGTGTATCCCGGACTCGACCAGGACTCTTTCGACGATGGCGCACTAGAAAATGCTGTTTGATCATCGTCGGAACAGCAATAGTAATTTGGATCCTCATCTCAGCAATTGGAGCATTCGCATGGAACAAGATCAAAACTCCACCCGTCGATGGACAATCACCGCCATGGTATCCCAGTCCCAAAGGCGGCACCTCCAAGAACTGGGAGAAGAGCTACGAAAAGGCCGCCAAGTTAGTCGGCAAGATGACACTCGCCGAAAAGGTCAACATCACTACCGGAACTGGCTGGAGTATGGGTTTAGCAGTCGGTACGACAGGCGCTGCGACGAATGTCGGGTTTCCAGCTTTGGCGCTACAAGATGGACCGCTTGGAATTCGTTTTGCGGATAATGCGACGGCTTGGCCTGCGGGGATTACTGTGGGTGCTACGTTTAATAGAAAACTCATGTATGAGCGTGGCCATGCACATGGGAAGGAAGCGAAAGGGAAGGGTGTGAATGTCATTCTTGGCCCAGCGATCGGTCCCCTTGGAAGAGCACCTGCCGGCGGACGCAATTGGGAGGGTTTCGGTCCTGATCCTTATCTACAGGGCATCGCAGGTGCTGAGACGATCCGGGGGATACAAGATGCTGGCGTCATGGCGACGATCAAGCACTTCATCGGCAATGAACAAGAGCATTTCCGACAAGCCTGGGAATGGGGTCTTCCGAATGCAATCTCTTCCAATATTGACGACCGAACGCTGCATGAGATTTACGGATGGCCGTTTCAGAACGCGGTCAAGGCTGGTGTTGCGAGTGTCATGTGCTCGTATAACATGGTCAACAACTCCTACGCGTGTCAGAACTCGAAGCTTTTGAATGGGATACTTAAAGATGAGATGGGATTTCAGGGGTTTGTCATGTCGGATTGGTTGGCGCAACGGTCCGGTGTTGCGAGTGCCCTTGCAGGACTGGATATGAGTATGCCCGGCGATGGACTCAAATGGCAAGACGGTGATTCACTTTGGGGACCGCGTTTGACACAGGCTGTTTTGAATGGGTCTTTGCCTGTTGATCGACTGAATGATATGGCGCTGCGAATCGTTGCGTCGTTCTATCAATTGGGCCAGGATAAGGATGAGAACAAGGGACCGAACTTTTCGTCGTGGACGTATGAAGAGAAGGGTGTCCTTGCACCGGGGAGTCCTTCGCCTCAAGAGGAGATCGTTGTGAATCAGTATGTGGATGTACAGGAGGATCACGCTGAGTTGGCGAGGCAGATTGCCATCGAGGGAACCATTCTGCTCAAGAATGAGGGTGTTCTTCCCTTGACCCGTAAGGGAAAGCTGGCGAATTCCGAGTCTAAGAAGGATGGAAAGATCAAGATTGGTATCTTTGGCGAAGACGCTGGTCCTGGCCATGGTCTCAATTACTGTGCCGACCAAGGCTGCAATGACGGCACATTGGGTTCAGGCTGGGGCAGTGGTGCAGCTGACTTTCCCTACCTCGTCGCCCCAGTCGAAGCTCTACGAAAAGAGTTCAAGAAAGACGTCGAAATAAGCGAGTTCCTCTCCAACAAGATCGAAAATGCAAAGAAGATCACCCAAATGGATACCTGTATAGTCTTTGCCAACTCCGACGCAGGAGAAGGTTATCTCTCATGGAACAGCGTCCGCGGAGACCGCAACGACTTGTTCCTCCAAAAAGGCGGCGACGCGCTCATCACAGGAGTCGCCAATCACTGCGGCGGTCCTACAATCGTGGTCATACACGCTGTTGGACCTGTTGTGATGGAGAGTTGGATAAATCACCCGCGCATCAAAGCTGTACTCATGGCGAACCTTCCAGGTGAAGAAAGCGGTAATGCGATCGCTAGTATTCTTTTCGGCGATGAGAGTCCCAGCGGAAAATTGCCGTATACGATTGGTAAAGCTCTTGCTGATTATGGCCCTGGCGGACAAGTTTTGTACCTGCCGAACGGTGTTATTCCACAGCAGGACTTTAACGAGGGTTTGTATATCGATTATCGACATTTTGACAAGAATGGTGTTGATGTACGGTATGAATTTGGGTTTGGATTGAGTTATACTACTTTTGATTATAAGGATTTGAAGATTGATGTCAAGGAGGACGTGCCGCAACTTCCAGCATCGCGTGCTGCTTTGAGTGCGAAACCGCCGAAGTTGGATGATAAGATTCCTGATGTCGAGGAAGGTCTCTGGCCGAAGAATATTCGACGGTTGAAGAAGTGGATTTATCCCTATATTGAGTCGGCGGATGATATTAAGAAGGGTGATTATCCCTACCCAGAGGGCTATGACACGCCTCAAACACCTTCGGCAGCGGGTGGTGAAGAAGGCGGTAATCCAGACTTGTGGAAGACGGTCGTCACGGTCTCTGTCGTGGTAACCAACACCGGTTCCGTGAAGGGCAAAGCTGTACCTCAGTTGTACCTCTCATATCCTCAGTCCAAGGTTGACCACCCTGTTCGGGTACTCCGTGGCTTTGAGAAAGTTTCTCTCAAGAAGGGAGAGAGCAAGAAAGTCAAGTTTGAGCTCACGAGGAGGGATTTGAGTTATTGGGATGTCGAAGAGCAGAATTGGAGGGTTGAGGATGGGGAGTTTGTGGTTGCTGTTGGTGATAGTTCGAGGGATTTGAAGATGACTGGGACATTCAAGGCTGGTGGTTAGATACAGACGTCAAATGCAGAATGAATTGGGTCTTTTATTTGACTATATTGAATGGAACCTATTTGTCTAATTGTATGCCCTCAAAAACTCAACCAAAGCCATCATGGCCATAGCCTGTCCATAAGGCATACTCGTCCTAGGAATATCCTTATAATGCTGCAAATCACTACCCATCCCCGTTCCGAAACTCGTATTCAACAGTTCTCCCTCAGGACTAATGTTCTCAATCACAGCCTTGATCGCCTTGACTGCCACGTCAGAGTACTCCTTGCTGATATATCTCTTCCTCTCAGCCTTGAGGATTCCGTAGGCGAAACCCGCTGTTGCGCTGGCTTCCACGTAGGAACCTTCTTCTTCGGGGACGTCGAGGAGTGTGCGCCAGAGACCGTTCTCGCATTGTGTCTTTGCCAGGGCGGCGACTTGTGCGTCGAGTGTTGAAATGAGATGTGAGCCGATGGGGTCAGAGTCGTTAAGACCGATCAGTTCGAGGAATTCGGGGATGACGATTGTCACCCAGCTGTTTCCTCTCGCCCAGCGCGCATCAGCGAAGTTGTGACCGCCCTCCTTGAACGTCCACCCGTGGAAGAACAATCCAGTCTTGGTATCGAAGAGATACTGAATGTGCAGCAAAAACTGCTTCTTTGCCTCGGCGACGTACTCTGGTCTATTAAGCACCAGTCCAATCTTTGCAAGCGGCATAACCGTCATCATGAGCGTATCATCCCAAAGCTGCTGCTCATTTACTTCCAGGTACGTAATATGTTGAAAACCACCATATTTCGTCCTGGGGAGTTCATGCATAGCCCACTCAGCCCAAGCGTCCAACCAAGGCAAATAAGTTGGGTTACCCGTCTTTTCATAAACGTATGCCAGAGTGAGGAACACGGCCATGGTGTTGATGTTCTTTCCCTTGTGACCCTCCGCGAAGCGCTTCTGGAACCAATCCTCTATGATCTTGAGCCATTGGTCATCGCCGGTCATTTCGTAGTACTTCCATATTCCGTAGAGACCGACGCCGTGGGTCCATTCCCAGTCGTTCCAGCCTTTTGTGTCGATGATTTCGCCGGAGGGAATTGTCATTAGGAATTCGCCGGTTGTGTCTTTGATGTTGACTAGTTCGTGGATTAGGTGTTGGATTTGGGAGTGGATGTCTTTTGACGCGATGGAGTGGACGTGGGTAGGCATCTTGGCGGTATTGATGTGTGACTCTGCTATGTGTTGTTTTGCTTGAGGTGTCACTCTGCTGAAGGTGTGCTTGAGGTGGGAAGATGGAAGAGAGGGGCATGAGGTTATTTAGCTTGTACAGGACCGGGGATTTTACATCTTTTACCGATATTCTTTTTCTTGGCGTGTCATCTCGGTCCGAAGTATACCGATGGACCGAGTGAAGGGTCTTTTCTCCTCTTTCACATCGTGAATGGATGTCATTCAGGTTCATGAGGGTGGTCTTCTCTCCGCACTCATGGCTGTGGGGGTGGGGTTGAAGACATGAAGCTCGAATGGGGGTGGGGACGACAAGACTCCAATCCGTCGGATACGGTGACGCTGAACATGAGTACAATTGGATAGAATAGGCCTGGTAAGGTGTCTAAGCTCTTTTGACTTGCGACGTTCTTTAGAATGCACAAAATGGAAGGGCGATCGTGGGATAGAGACCCGAAGATGAGGGCATCGCCAAAGAAGAGTTACAGCGGAATTAGCGCACCCGCTTCAGTGGTCACCCCACTACCTTAATCCCCCACCCCGCTAACAACTGTCACCCGCCTGCGGGGAATACTTTCTTCTTTTGCTAGACCGGCAATGCGACACTTCCAAGATTCTTCTCTCCTTTCTTTTAGGTATAATTTATGGGTAAGCTCAGTGCGGAGTGTTATGTCGTAAACACCTCCCATGCTTGGCCTGTCTAGTTCAGAGTCAAACCCATGTTGTTGGGAACGGCACAGGGTGATACTACGTCGGAGGATTAATTCGGCAGTGGTTGGTAATGAGACATGGTTCCATCTTATACATCGTTGAGAAGACATCGACACCACCGCAGCATCTACGTAGGCCTTTGTCTAATGACGACCAACGTCAACCAGTATTGCCATTCAGCTATGTACATATCCGTGTTTCATTTCGGCAAACTACTTCGCCGAGCTACCGCTGATTCTGTGTACCATCCGTTGAGGTGGTAAATCACGACCAAGTTCATCATGAGTAGCATCCCATTCCGCAACCTCATTGTTGGGCACACGCAGTAGACGATGCGTATTGGCACCATTATCATCGACTGAAATGACCTGAGATCGAATACTATAACCCCTCAATCGTGGGATGAGCTTCATCCAAAGGTAGTAGTAAAGACCGCAAACACCCATGATGGCAATTCCGACAATCATGTAAGTACACCAAAGGCTGCGAGTTGTTAGTATATGCAAAGTCTGGAGAGGGGGATTACTTACAAACTGACTGTTCCACCATAGATGCCATCCACGGGAGGAATCCAGGGCATGACAAGTAGATACGCTTGACACAAGAGGTACAGAATGACAAGAGCATACCACGCTCGGAAGTCAGACGGTGGTGTACCAGATCGAGCTCTTCTACGACGAATGAGTAGAAGACCGATGCCCATCGCAAAATAGAACATAGCCTCAGGGTACGTCTTCAGCGAAACAACGAACTGGAACGCATCACCAGCCGGAGGCGCAACAATCATCAAAAAGGTAAACGCCCACTTCAGAAGATACGGTCCAACAGGTGTGCCGAAAGGTTTAGTCGATACCCAAAATTCCGTCCAGGGAAGAACACCCTGTCTTGCAATCTCACGAATCTGACGAGATTGGCTGACGAGAACAGCAAGAAGATTGCCGAATGAACTGAGCAGGACGCAAAAGTTGAGAGCGGATTCGGCGGAGGATCCGAATGCTGTGCGGAAGAATACTGCTGCTGCGAGTTCGCTTGATTCGAGGAATATGTCCTTTGGTACAGCGGCGAAGTAGGCGATGTTGCAGAGGAAGTAGAGGACGAAGACGATGAGAAGAGAGGCGCTTGCGTTGCGTTTGAGAGTTGGGATGGGATTTTTGATCTCGTTTGCCATGCTAAACGCATTCTGCCAGCCTGAAAATGCGAAACTAATGTTCACCATTGCTTGTGACAGATTATACCCGCTCGAGGTAGTCCCTTCAAAGCCATCGCGATAGTTGAGACTCGGGTCTGGAATGCTCCCGAAGTTACCTCCAAGAATGACAAGGCCTGAAATGGCGATGAAGACCAGCAGAAGCAGTTTCAACGCTCCAAAGACGTTGATGGCATAGAGAGAGTACCGGTTATGCGCGATGACAGTTATGACAGCCAGTGTATAAGCCGCGATAGCCACACCCTTCAATTCCCAAGGATCCGGCGCGCGTCCGACGATGCGCCAGAGATAATTCGACAGAACGATGGCATTACTGCTACTGAACGACAACAGCACACTCTGCACCGCAAAAGCAACAGGGAAGAAATGCTTCGGTCTGGGAAAACCCTGTTCCAACCATACAACCTCTGAACCACTGCGATTCGGAAAGTAACTGGTGAACTCCATATGCACAGCTAATCCAGCGACGGCTAGGATAAAGCCGATGACCCAGTATACAAGCGCCAAACCGACAGAGCCTGTAAGACGAAGAATCGTAGCCGGCGTAGAAAAGATTCCGGTGCCGACCATGTGGTTTAGGTTGAGGAAGATGATAGTCAACCAGTTAACGTGGTATCCCAACGGCGAACGCGTTTCGACGGGTGCGCCGACGGCTTCTTGATAGCCTGATGTTCCATTGCCGGCTGTTTGGCGGACATAGGTTAGGTTGTTGTCGTGGATGATAGACGATGACTCTGAGGCTTCGCCTGAGGAATCTTGCTCGATAGGTTGGCCCATGGTTGAAGAGGATGAGGTGGTGCGTGAATGCAACTTGGAGATAACCCAGGACCTTTTATCGTAAACTCGTATACTTTGCCAAGAGTCATATTCTTAATTGAGTGCTTGGAACATGCACAATTTGGTGTATTCAGGGTCATTAAGCACACCATAGTTCGATTGACATTCTGTTTAGGTGATGAGTGGGTGCAGTACGTGATTGATGCCAAGGTCGCGCCATCGTCGTTTCCAATTGACCTTCCATCGAACTAACACTCTAGATTACTGTAATACTACCTTCCTAATAACTTCATCCATTTATTTGCTTGGCCGTTGGCTGTTGATTAATCGGACCGTTGTAATTCGTCGGGTAGATGGCGTGCTTACAACCTAGTGTTGTCGTGATGCAGGGCCAAGTTGCACCGCAGTCACTAAAATTTCATCATCACTTGGCGATCATCCTTCAGTTATAATGTTATACATTTTAATACCCTTTTCGTCTGAGGGGTAGATTGCGTTAGTAAATCCTGAATGGTGTAATTACGGGATTCTCCAAACCGTCCATATTATATAGAGCAGCAGGGGCACGACTGTAGTACTATTCTTGCCCCTGTAAGCATAACCATTAACCTGCGGCGATAAGGAACTCATACATCAATCTTAAATCATGGCCACTGTAACTGTCAATCCTCCTGCCTCAGGACTAACCTTTGGCACAACGCCAGCTGCTCAACCTCCGCCTGGACAGCCAGACATCGCATACCATCCAGACTGGGACAAGTACCAAGCTCGTGTCGCGCGCCGAACTCAGACTGAGAATCTTACCAAAGAGCTTCCAGAAGGGTTCCCCAAAGAGCTCAAGGGGGACTTGGTCTGGGACGGAGACAGTATTGCTGAGAAGTACAACTGGACATACACTTTCTCAAACGAGCAGCTTGCTGAGATTGACAAGGCTCTTGCACACTTCAAATGTAATTCCTTTTCATCTCATCATCAGATTCTGTACTAACGATATAGCTCTCAACATTACAAAGGGTTACATCTCCCAAGAAACCTTCCCTCTCCCAACCCTCCACTCCGAACTCCGCCGTCTCTCCTACGAACTGCATTTCGGCCACGGCTTCTTCGTCCTCCGCGGCCTTAACCCCGATCGTTACACGCGCGAAGAAAACATCATCATCTACGCCGGCGTATCCTCCCATATCGGGTCTATCCGCGGTCGCCAAGATGCATACTTTGAAGGAAAGCGCGCCGATGTAGTCATGGGCCACATCAAGAATATCTCCTCTACTGGCAAAGTCAAGGTCGGAAGTCCGGCCTATACGGCTGATAAGCAGGTCTTTCACACTGACTCAGGCAACATCGTGTCGTTGTTTGCTCTTGATACGGCTGCTGAGGGAGGAGCTAGTCGTTTGGCTAGTACGTGGCGTGTGTATAATCACATCGCAGCTACTCGACCAGACCTCATTCACACTCTGAGCGCAAACTGGGAAGCGGAGCTGTACGTCTCCCTCACCATACTCAAATACTCCTTACTAACGAATCCAGCTTCACGAAAACTGTCAACGACACAGACAAAATCTCCAGCCGCCCATTAATCTACCACCAGTCGAACCCAGAGCGAATCCTCCTCCAGTACGCCCGCCGTTACTACGTCGGTTTCGGCTCCCTCCCGCGCGGAAACCATCTCGCACCTATAACCGAAGCGCAAGCCGAAGCACTAGATACCTTGCACTTTTTGGGTGAAAGGTTCAGTGTGAGCACGGATTTTCAGAAGGGAGATATGCAGTATGTCAATAACTTGGCTATCTTTCATGCGAGGGATGGGTTTAGGGACAGTGAGGAGAAGCAGTAAGTTGCCCTTTTATTGGCTTGAGGAGTAAGGGGCTAACCAAAGTATAGACGACATTTGCTGAGGTTGTGGTTGAGGGATCCGGAGAATGCTTGGGAGACTCCTGATGGTCTTAAGGAGAGATGGGAGAGGGTTTATGGAGGTGTTGATCCTGAGTTGCAGACTTTTCCGATTGAGCCTCACAGTAGAAGTGAAAGTACTCCGGCGACTAAGTAGGGGTTTGATAGTAATGAACTTGGAATGAAGAATTCTGTGTTACGCTCTTTCAATCTTACTGCTTGTTGTTATAATTCCAAGCTGGGTATTGTCAGCCGGTAGTCTCGATTGTCAGACAATAGCCTCAGAGTCTACTGCTTTGCGGCACCATGAGTGTGACGCTGCCACGGGAACTCTTTTGTCCTAGCGTAGTACACGATTTTCGTCAAAGCACAAAGTGTTTGCTTGATTGCTCCCGGTCCATTTCTATCTTTCATTAGCACGCGTCTGATGCTTGTTATATCATTGGCGTTGGAACTGAGAAGAGTCGGTTGCAGGTTGAGGAAAACTCTGTACCCATACGAACCTAGGACAACTTCAAGCCAAACATTAAATTGATATTCTAGATTGCCAAACAGTACCATTGGGACACCCATGCCCATGCTTTTATTGCCCATGATTAAGGGCAAACAGTAAAGCCTGTACCCGCTTCAGTCACCTGTCGGCTTTGGCTGTAACAGTTAGTAGTTGACTGTTCCCTAGAGTAATGTGAATCTTTGCCATTCCAAAGCGGACCATCACGTTGCTTCCCACATCTCTGGTTATCTCCTCAGCTCCATTCCTGATTCATGATGTTTGCCTGGTCATGAAGCCAATCTAGTCTATAAGACATGGACTAAGGCCATCAAACTCCTAACCACAACAAACACAGAAAATCACATCCTACGACAATCAACAGTATCTCTAAGTATCCAGACCCTCAACAATGTCAGAAACAAAACCCAAACGCACAACTCAACCCCGAGATGATCATACCCACTGGACTTGCGGGAAAGTACTCGCGGATGGATCGAGATGCCAGGGAAAAATGGAATTGACAGATGCCATATGCTCTGAGTGCCGAAGTCCACGAGGGAGGACCTGTAATGCTGTTACTGAATCAGGTGAGGTCCTGGGGTCTTGGATCAATATGGAGGACGGAAAGGACGTGTGGCTCTATTTGGTTACGTCTAATGGTAATAAATAGACGCCCAGAGCTGGAGAACGATAGTGACCAGTGAATTTGGTTTTAGTAAGCAAAGGGGGCAGCAGATGGTATAGAGATTCAATCCAGTCAGTTGCTACTTGCCAGGTTACCAACCGCTCTCTTAACAGAGCGTCAATGTATGCTAAACGATCGATTTCTCTTACATTCTCTAGATCCTGCACCGTCAAATGACTGTGAGTAAATCTTGGATTTACATGAGCCGAGCATTTGAATTTAGTAACGACCATACACGTGAACATCGTCTATAAAAGATTGACCATCCATTCGCTTCTCCTTGTTCACACTAAACACACCGCAAATGCAACAGTACCATATATCATAGCAACGAGGACAATCTACATCTTACACCATTATCGTCATGTCCAAAGAAGCTCGCGAAACGAGAGTTCAAATTCCCCTAAGTCCCACCAAATGGCAGTGCAATAGAGTGGTAATCGGACTCCCCTGTCTGGCAATAATGCCAATAGAAGTGAACGAATGCCACGACTGTGGCCTGGAGCGTGGAGATGAGGCCATTGAACTTGACTGACAGAGAGGATGCTATGGGAGAGTGAGCGAAGAAAGGTGGCTTTGTTATTAATGTTCAGTGGAACCGATTAACAGAATATAAAAATAAGATTCGGTTGGGAGTTAATATATATGCTGGTAGACAAATGACGGTTCTGTTTCGTGATTATACGTAAACATTGTCTATGAAGCACTCGCTGTCTAGTCGCTTTTCTATTCAAACATCAAGCATACCACAAACATCTTACACATATACCATAACAAACAAAAGGCTCTAGACAATTAGATATATATCTTTCAGGATCATCATGTCCGAACCAGTTGACGAAGTAGTCCATGAGGAGAGGATTGAACCTCACCCAGATCACACCAAGTAGAAGTGCCACAGGGATGTACCAACTGGACTCAAATGTCCGGCAGTAATGCCAATGGAAGTACCCGAATGCAGAAACTGTGACAAGTAACGTGGAGAAGGATGTGTTGCTCTCAATGACAGCGAGGACGTTCTGGGCAAGTGCCTTGGCTTTGATGAAGTGGAGGGGAAGGAAAAGTGGTTTTATTATTGTTTTGCGCAATTTGACTCAGAAAACGACTCTAACTATGTGGATAGGTGGGCTGTTGAGATAGATACTGATAAACAAATGAAGAGCAACTGAACTGATGTTCATTTGATCGACATCACTTGTAAGGTCGTTGGTGGCACAAGTGAGATATACCCTTTGTAGAGTTGTCAATAACACAAGACGTTTCCCTTGCAGAGTCGTGAATAGCATGAGTTAGTAGGTGCTTGGTGCATACACTCGCTAGGACGGTCTGACGAAGTATAGTACATAACAGGTGAGCTGTGGGTGATTGGATGCAATACCAAATCTGCTTGCAATCACCGACAGCACACTTTTGCTAGGTATATAAAGATATGAACCTAACAATCAAATGGTCCCTCTATTCCACATGTCTTACTACAACTCTAAACCTTCTGATACAAGTCGCAAGATACTACCTAAACTCCAAAGTATATATCACATATAAAACAAGGTCACGGAAAGCAGCAATGTCTAACGTTATCATTGCGATCGCCACGTCACTCAAGCCAGAGCACACGCACTGGCTCTGTAAAAAGATCATGAACCAAGAAACGCGCCAAAGATGCAACGCTAAGCACCCCGTGTCCACAGTAGTGTGTACCAGCTGTGGAAGCGGCCGTGTAGCTGAGTCGGAAGCTCAAGATGATGAAGGAAATACACTGGGGATTTTGGTAGCTATTGATAGGAGAGTGGAGGTGTGGTATTATTTCTGATGCTTATTTATGTCTTCTGTGTGGATTCGGGTGGTATGATGGCGGGCAATGCTGTGCCGCACACTCAAAGGACTTGTTCAGGTTCACAGATAGACTCCAAGCCTAACAATCATAAGACTCGAAACACGAAGACTTATAAAGCTACTTTAAAGAACAACATGTTGAAGATTGCAGAACTTGACCCTTGAGCTACGGAACAGAGATCGTATATATCGTGAGTCACATCAAGAGAAATAGTATAAATACCTTCCCTCGTCCATCATGTTCGTATTTAAATCAACAACCATAACAATGTCAGTCAAGAAATCTGTAAAGAAGAAACAAGAATCGCATACGGGCTGGCGTTGCAAAGCCGATCGTCCGTGCTACACGTTCCAAGCATGTAACATTCAGAATAACATGTTTGATAAAACATGCTTCTTTTGTAATAATGCACGTGCCGCTGGAGCTGAGGCGTTGAATGACGCGGGGGAGACAGTGGGTATCCTTCTCGGTGTCTATCATGATAATGGGGAGGAGGTTTGGGATTATTTGTATGAGGCCGAGGATGTTCTGAATATTGGAAGAACTTGAGGAGGATGATGGTAGATAGACAAGGCTGTTGATAATTGAACAGTTGATCACTGTATTTCTTTTGTCACGCATACGTTCAGCAGCTGCATCTTGAAAACCCCGAATAGATGATTGAACACTAGGAAAAGATATTGGCACATGACCTTGATCGTCTGTGGTGAATGAAGAACAATTATGATGTCTGTGGCAGTGCCCATTTCTCGCAAGATGTGTCACGAGCAGAACCCGAGTGAGTAGTCTGTGATAGTGCCTATTTTCCACCTCTTGTCCTCATGGATATAAAACCATGGATTCTTCTCCTCCCTTGACCCATCCAAATCTGCTTTGGTACTATACACGACAAACTATCACTTCGCAACCAACCCTTTATTATCACTATACAGAGCAATCTATCATTGTCTACATCTTCTTCGACAACCAACCATGCCACCTGCCACAGCACGAATTGTTACCAGCCAGCCTCGTACTGACCATACCCACTGGAAGTGCAAGACATGCGAGGCAAAGCAGCTCAAAGAGGTAGAGCTTTGTACCTGTTGTGGCAAGGGAAAAGCTGATAATGCATTGGCCATGAGGGACGATGATGCGACCTTGGGAGAGTTCCACTCGAAGAATGAACTTGGGGAAGATGTTTGGAGCTATTATATCAAGCCTATTCCGAAGGAGGTTGATTGCTTCGATGCCTGTGGAAAGTGCGGAAAGAGCCATGTAGACCTGCGATAGGCTAACCCTAGGTTGACCTTGAGACGAGATGAGTTGATATTGCTCATTGCTTGGATACCCTCTGGTTCACTAGCATGGATTTCGGAGCGACCTTGTTGCTTCCCTTTCACTCCGACTTGCAGATTGTCATTGATAAATTAGTCTAGTAAATGAAACCATCACTTTGGCTCTCCACCTGTGCATGATCACCATTAATTTGTGCTGTGTAAGTTGGTCGGGCTTCCACAATAACTGCCGCCATCAGCTCACATTTTCTCCTTCCCAACGCCATTTTCAATTCACACAAGAACAAATGAAGTTAATCAATCTAAGCTGAAGCGATTTTATATAATTGCTTCACATGGCATGTTAGATGACTAAGCACGCGACACCAAGTGATGAAGTCATGAAACTCAATTCACGACAACGCGTTGTGTCGCGACCAATTGAGTAAGACTGCAGAACTATTACGAGTGTCTTACCTTGTTTTTCGTTTTCCGTACATTCTATTTGTTTACATTGCAGATCTGGCGTCGATTCTGAATGCAGAAACTCCACAACGCCATCCCGTCATCATCGCAAAGACTAAAAGTCATTCCGTCATAGACTTGGAGTATTTACATATTAACCACAAGCTTCCGCCATGGAACAGGGGGAGCTAATTTAAACATAATCTGATGTCACTATTGTGATTTATTTACCCCAACATTCAATTCATATTACAAAAGTCAACATCACCCATCCAGCCTCTTCTCTTAAGAACTCGGCTTCCCACAATCACTTCTCACCCTCAAACAACAAAACACACAATACAATATGTCGAGACATATTGAAGCACAAAAGCGCAAGGCTATGGTCCCCGCCATCGCCGGACTTTCCCTCCTCGGCTTCGCCGTCTACTACCTGGGTCCGAAATCAAAGGATATCGACCCTGGCAAAACCGGCTCAAACGGCGTCATCGGAGCAGGCGGTGCGTCCACTGGCAACATGAGCCAAAAGCTACAAAGCACGTTTGGGACCGGCGGTGGAGATGCTGGAACTGGTACCGACTATGAAACAAAGGATACGCGCGTGGCGAGCAATGTGACGGGTCTTTATACCAAGAGGGATCCCGATAATCTTGAGCATAGGGAGCATCGCAATCCTACGACTCCCAGAGGGTTAAACAAGAAGCAGGAGGAGATTTCGGGCGTTTCGGGGTCACCTGGGAAATAATTTGTACGAGAATCTGTATTGTGGAAGAAGGGAATATC
This sequence comes from Fusarium nanum, assembly GCA_004367095.1. Taxonomy (NCBI): domain Eukaryota; kingdom Fungi; phylum Ascomycota; class Sordariomycetes; order Hypocreales; family Nectriaceae; genus Fusarium; species Fusarium nanum. Next base: position 103,677 of record QGDY01000116.1, read on the forward strand.
ACCGTCTAGGCTGCAGATTGTCTACCTAATACTCAACCAATCAAGGACAAATGATTTTGTGTGTCGTGTAATCCCAAATCTCTTTCCCCGTGGCATCTATGTCTACGAGCTCGCCAACCTTGAAACACCCTCCGTTTCTTGCCATGGCCTGTGCACCTACATCGCGCTTCTTCTTACACGTTGTGCAACGTGCGTTCGCCCAATCGTTGTTCGTTTCGCAGCGGGTACGGTAGAGTCCAACCTTCGCAGGGACAAGTTCCCGACAACGCCAGGCCACTGGTCGAAGGATAGGCTGATTATTGTGTATGTTCAACATGTTTAGAGTTGTGAGTAGTAGAGCTTAGAGCTTGTTGAGTGTTGATATGTTTGAAGGTTTTGGTCTGTTTGATGGAAGGACATATAATTGCTGATAGTTATATAGTTTGAGTAATCGGAGGCAAGAAGAGTTCTAGGAACAAGGTGAATCGTTCATATTGCCTGTTCTGCTATTTCCCATTTTTGCACGATAGCAAACAACCCAGCTATTCAATGTATGAACACAAGATCAAAAACCCCTGTTCCCTGTTCACTGGTCCAAATCAAGAACACACCCGCAGACCCTCTGTGATTCCAAAGACCCTCCAAGTCGTATACGGGCAATGGTTTGGGCTGATTGAAATGAGATTTCAAGACGTGCTAACGTTGCCCATCTTCAGGTGTCGAAAGAATGGATCCATTATAAAAAGGATAGTCTTGAGGCATAGTAGTAGTATAGTGCCAAGGCCCAGCGCTGTTAGCAGGTACAGCAACAGCGTTTCGAACATGTAAGCCAACGAAGCCATTGCCAAGGAATGTGAGTATGTTTGACGATAATAGTTGACTGCGGAAATATAAGGTGCCTTGGGCGAAGAAGCGATTGACTTGTATGTTGCTCTCAGCATTAACCTTGGAACACATGTAGGTTTTATACTAGGTTTAGCGTTACAACTAGGTGTGCACATTTTATGTTGAATATTAATCACAGTGGGGTTAATTGCAGCAGGCCTTGATTCGCATTCTATTCACGATGTCTATGGTAGCCGATTCAGTTGCTCGCTATCCTGTCCTCCTAGTCATATTTAATTACCTGGTAGTCTTTTAGCGCCGCGTGTTCCCTCTTCACCACCCGACATCTGAATTCACCATTCGTCAAGAGTCCAATAATGATTCTTCTCAGGCCCAGGATACTCAGTCTCATACCGCCAAACCTCCTTACCCTCAACAGTATGAGTAATGAGCTCACCAAGCCTCTCAAGCTCTCTGTTCAGAGCAACAGCTCCAGCGTCGCGCTTACGGCAGCAGGTACTGCAGATGTCAACGTGCATATTGTTGATTCGCTGGCACTTCTTGCCACGGGCTTTATCGAGAAGGTTGGGATTCTTGACAGACTGATTGCAGGCCCAGCGAGTGTGGTCAGGGCGATCTAATTCGTTGTCATACATTGTGATTGTGTGTTGTGAATATTTACTTGGTGATTTAGCAGATTGCTACGGTGGAGAATCTTTTCTGGAGGTAAAGATAGTGTATATATTAAAGTCATCGAACAACAGCACCTTCTGTTCGGCCTCCACTGTGCTACTTGCCTAAGTGAACAAGCTCAGAACAAGTGCAGTGAGAAAGTGCATGTTCAGACCGTCAATCAGAGTGTATAGAACAGCTGAATGTTCGCTGTTCACAACCTATTACTATTCGCTGAGCACTAAAGCATGATAGTCGAAATCGACAATTCCAACAAAGAGTGTATTTTGAAAAAGGAAAAACTAAATGACTGATCTAGCATTTGCACAAAAGAGAACATCAATACCACTAAAACATTGCTGCAGCACTAGATGCGAGTAGAGCTTGAGTCCTCGGCTTTGTACTCCCAAACCTCAACGCCATCATCAATCTTCGCCAGTTCCCCAAGCCTCTCTCCCTTATCATTCATAGCTTTAGCCTTGACGCAACGTTTGCGTCTGCATTTGCAGCAATATTTGTCTTTGATTTTGTTGACGCGGTGGCATTCAATGTTGGTGCAGAGCCACTTGGTGTGGTCTGGGCGGTCTTCGGGATCCTGGATAGCCCATGTTGATTCAGTTGCGAGTTGATGTTAGAGGTGATACACTATGTGGTGGGTGGATGCTTGGATCTGTATCAGGCCCGGGCGGTTGTGAAATATTTATAAAATAGTTACGGCACAGGCTGTGGGTGGTTCACGAAGAACATGGACGTAGTACGCTTTGAATACTTCTATTGATCACTGCTATCTAATAAAGAATCATTGTCCCATATAAGCACGGCCGTTGTTCCCTGTTCTCCTCCTCAAAAGCTCCATCGAGAGCAAAGAAATCACATGTCCACCGCTCCTAGTCAGATTCGCTTATTCAGTCCATTCCCGTTCCCATTTCTCATTTCCCTGCGAATCCCTGTCGGCCAACGTCCACCCGTCATACTGATCAGGGTGTTTAGCATAGGTTCTCCTACGACGCCCTCTAGAGCATTCTCTACAGCGCCTATTCTCAATCCTATTGCCTCCACAGGCACACTCTCTGCAAGTCCATTGAGAGCCTTTAGGTACGATATGGCTGTTGTCTCTAACGCGGTGATTGCTTTTGCTCTTGCTTGAGCTTTTACTCTTGGCTTTGCTTTGACCCATACCCATTGTTGCGTGTTGTTAGAGTTGGTGTTGTAGTCGTGAGGGTGTGCTGATTGTTGGAGTTGTGTAGAGGCGTGTTGGATATTGGAGTGAGAAGGGGCCTGACATTGCTACTTATATGAGGATGATGATGGCGTATGGACAGCATTCATTCAGCAATGAGAACTCGTGATGAGATGATACTATCACTGTGGACGACTGCTCCTACAGACAGTCATCCGCTACGGAATACTACAGCAGAACACCCCTTCACTAAGGCTGTAGCTCCCATTGTTCATCCCCATGGCGATCATTCATTCAACCTCCATGCAGCCCTGCCCCTAAGTGTATTCACTAAACTTCCAAAACTCATTCCCCCGTTTATCCTTCAACTTCAATTTCTAAGTGCCAAACCGACCAGTACGATCAGCCCATGTACCGTACATGCGCCCGTTGTTACATTGTTTAGAGGCCTTTTGCTTAATCTTGGTCTCCCAGTAGCCGCACTTATCACATGCCCACTGATAATCCCGGGGGATCAAGTGGTTATTGTCTTGCACGCGGTGCCTAGAGCTGTATTCGAGACCTTTGCTTGGGACCTGATCCATTGTTTTCTGTGGTAGAGTTGGTAGGGTTTCTAAGATTGTTCAAGCTGAACAATCGAGCGCGAAGAAGGGTGAGATGGCTAGTTATATGAATAATACAACGAGTACACCATCAATGCTCAGAAGTGAATGTTTCAGTAACTACTTACGAATTATTGCTCAGTATGACAGTTATTTCATAACGAATAATGCAAATAAAGATCAGTCGTTATAACTCTTCTTTGTTTGTATTTGTATTGTTCAATGCCGGTTCCGATCCTATGAGAGGACACAGAGCTTCACTATCTAGCTATGCTTCAACGATAGTGGCATATAACAATTGCAGCTCTCCCACCCGAGTTAATCGGGGATCATGTCTAACATGTGACGAACCACTCTCAGTTTTCGTTACCATTGTAATCTTTGTCTCTGATCATCCACACTATGCTACTCAGAGGACCAGGAGGATATTCCTCAGCTAGGGTGCCGAATACACGTTCGACCCGACAGCGACTGCATTCGATGTTCTCCATCTTGTTGTCACACCAACCACATTTCATGCAAACCCATTTGTAAAAGATAGGGACGACGTATCGGTTGTCTTCGACTCCCCATACAGCTGTATATCCGTCGTGTGGTAGACTCTGGCTTTGGTCCATTGCTTCTTTTGTTATGGTTATTCAGGATTGCTCTGGGTATCGTAAGAGGGGGTAACTGGGCTCCTTATATGAACACTGCGAAGAGCGGACAACATTGATTCACGAAAAGATGCTACTATCACTATAAACAGCTGCTTCTCAAGTCTTCTATTCACTAAGAAGTACTGCAACTAAACATTCCTTCACTGAAGCTCCCAGTGTTCATTTCCATCACAGTCGTTCATCCTTAGCCTCCATGCGCTCTTGTCCCACGCGTTATCAGCCACAGCGCCATAACTGCGGCCGCGCCGACAGTACGTGCATTCCTTATTATCCATTCTATTGTCGTGCTGACCGCACTCCCTACACATCCATGAGTAATGGCTAGGTATAAGGTGAGTGTTATTTTGGACGGGGTCGACAGAGTTGTATCTGTAAGGCTGACAGTTGTTTTGACCCATTGTTGGTTTGAGATAGGTTGGAGTTGGTATTCTGCGTGTTTTGTGTACGACTGTTCCGAAGGAATGGAGTTGAAATGGTAAAGCAGATGATTGAGAGTTATTGTGTAGGCTGTTTATTCGTTAGGTCTCTGCTTTCAGCTATCCCGGGGCACTTACTGACCTTGTTTGAGGAGATTCAGTTGTGGTATAGTGTAGCTTGTTGATGTCAATGGAAGGAGGAGAAGAAAAAAGCTGGATCGAAGCAAGGAAAGAAGGGTATTTATGCTGTGCCTAAACCTTATGAATAGGACAAGGCAAAAGAAGGTTATGTGTAGGCAAAGGTCTAATAATGCCCTTTAAAAAGTCTAAGTTACTGAAATCCTTGGCTGATTATCGTGGAAAGGGTAAAAGGCGACGGAATTTTCTGACATGTCATAGTGGTCACAGGATACACAAGCGTTGAGGTAAGGAGTGTTATACCAAAGGTCCTGCCATTGCAGTAAACTAACTACTGTTGTTTTTTGAACTATACTGTGATCCACTAAATGCAGCAACTACACTGCCAATATTCATTACCGTCAGGATCCCTAAATGTAAGCATCCAACTGGTGTTCGAATCAGCACTCTTAGCCACGATGCCAATGCTGCGCAAAACCTGACACTCAATGCATTCGGTCGCCTCTATTCCGTTGCCACTCGCGCGACACTCGAAAAAGGTCCATAAGAAACCGCGAGGAATGACATGACGATTGTCATTGATGCGCGCTCGGTAGTTCTAAGCGTCGCTCGGCAAGGGCTGGTTATTACTTTGAAACATTGTTGATGTTTGAGGTAGGTTTGAGTTGATAGGTACTTTGTGTGATTGACAGTGTTGGTAATTCCTTGTGTGCAAGGTTGTGATGAGAATGAGTGGTTAGTAGGATATGACGAGGAACTTATACACGGTTAAGTGCAATCGAATGCTAGAACAGGATTGATTCAGGCGATTCGTGGGGTTATCACAACGCATGAGAGCATGCACAATATCATTGGTTCATGGAGTGCTACTCTTCTTAATCAGACAGTTGTTCACCAGCGAAAACTGCAAAAGGCACGCCTTCACCAACGAATCCTCCCAGCAGCCATTCCAAGCCAAAACTGTATCCTGAATCAAATCCGAAGCCAACGATCGTCAAACAGTGAGGCCATAGTTGTAGAGTAGCCCTGTTGTTACACATCGGTAGCCTTGCCATCGTCATACGCCCAAATCTCAACACCCTCTGGACTCTGACCAACGAGTCTTCCGATGTCCTTCCGGGTCCTGCTGACTGCCACAGCATTGATATCTCGCTTAGTCTTGCAACGAAGACATTTCTTGTCCAGCATACCGTTGAGCTTGTTGCAGTGAGAGTCGCCGAGAAGGTCTTTGAGATGCTTACAGGTCCAGAGGACGTGGTCGTCGCGGGGCTTGGTGGTTCGCTCCGGGAGGGTGGATTCGGAGGTTGTTGAGGCTGAGGACATGGTGACGTTGTATGTGTGGCAGATACCTGAGACTTGTTAGTTGCGACGGAAGGATACAGAGTCTGGCGGAGTCTTACCTGAACCAAGGTATAGCTAAAACGCAAAGTGAAGGCAGAAAGAGTATCGTATTGTTTCGATGTTGTTGTTGCTGCCGCTGCTGGATGAACTACTCGATACTACAAGCCAAAAGTTGGAATGGAGGGGTAGAAGACCAAGTCTGTCCAAAAGAAAAAGGGAAGGATCTAAGGATTAAGTAGTGATGGAAGCTAGATGAGCCGTTTGAGCTGGGGATTCGCAGACAAGGAGGTCCGTTTGAGATTTCAGTTCTTTGAGCCGATCCGTCGATTAAGCGCAAAGGATGACGTTTGATCAGAGGATATCGTTTGAAGGGAAATGTGACAAGTTTAGGCGGGGACTTGTTCCAGATAAGGAGGAGCCAGATTTCAAACGAGGCTGGTGATGATATTGCTTGTTGTGGCTGATGACCGAGCCAAATATAATACATGTACGGATGAAAGACGTTTGTTGTATATATCACGGACATGCGGTCGGCAATTCTCCAAGACGGGTATCGAGAGCTATATCTCCGAATTCGTGAAGGGCTTCTGGAAGGAATTCCGAGAAGATTCCATCAGTGATAAGGTATCGCTCCATCATGACAGTACAACACGATTATGGGAAGCCGGTTACGCGAACAACAAAGCACAAGACACATAATGGAAGTGAGTGGAGTTCTTTCGTAAGATTTCTGTCGTAAAGCAAACTTTTCTTTGTCTATCCATTCCCCAGGGCTATCAGTCACAAACAGACCAAACTCCTGAAAACACTTGCTCAACCTTTGCTGTGGCGCGGATACATGACTGCATGTGCCATGGTTACAAGAATGTCCTCCATTGTTTCCCATTTGTCTCCATGACCTCGTGATAACCTCGCATTTTTGTCCTGTCCAGTGATCGCTCAGTTTTCGCTCTCCTTGTCCTTCTTGTCCTCCAGCATCATCTCCTTGATCATATGATGAAGTTTGATACCAGACGTCTCGGTCTCTGCAGATTTGGTCTCTCCAGCCTTGGCTTCATCCTCCTTGCGAGCCTTAAAGGCCTTGAGATCGTGATCAACAACTGAAAGGTCAATCTCCATCTCCTGCCTCCCACGACCAACCCGTCCCGTATCAGAATAAACATCCTCCACATGCGGGCTAAGAAAGCTCCAATCCACATCCCTCACAACAGCACCTTGCTCCGTTCCGGGCGCAAACATAATCCCCATGATCCTCTGCGATCCGGTAATCTGCACCGCCCGCTCATAAACATCCTGCATACGCTCTCCGTGTCCGATACTGAACGCAATACCGGTGCTGTAGTTGCCGAGAGGAAGAGGAGCGTAGACATTGCCGGCATTGTTGTTGGGGTCTGGGCGCGTACCGATCGTGGTGGGGTCTACGACTCGTATGCCGACGGTGCTGCAGTTGGTGTCGTGGATTGTCTGCAGGCACATGGCGTCGACGAGCTGCAGTGGAGCGGTACTGACGGTGGGCTGAGATGCCTCGGGGGAGTCGAGATACGCGGCGGTGGGAATGTTGTCGAGAGGTTGGAGAGGCAGGAATGGGCCTTGCTCTGGGTTGTTGGCGGGTGGCCAGGAGTTGTCGATAGTTTGAGCGCGGCTGCGCGCGCAAGGGATGGGGGAGGATGGTTTGGGCGAGGGAGTAGACATCTTGAGGTTGTTTGAAGATGAATTTCTTGGTGTTGTTGGTGGTGAGTGTTTGAGAAAGGGATGTTTTGAGATGAGAGAGGAAAGAGAGATGGAAGTCGGAGGCCGATGGCGGAGATGAAATTATAGCTGTTTGCTGCCAGTTGTTGTCACAGCCATTGTTTGCTATTCACTGACGCGCAATGCGCCGACAATGAATGATATCTTATCTCCCATTCACTGTCAAACAATCGACCATGTGAATAGAAATACTCCTGCAAACTACAGCTCCTATTGGCCCACCGATTTGTGACGTCCAAACCGTCATGGTGACGACGAAGCAAGCGCAACCTCACTTTGGTTCCCTTGACTCGTGATATAATACGATCTCAATTGTTAATTCTCAATTCTACGCTTTTCTGGATACAAACAGAATACCGCCCATAGCTCCTTTACTCCAAAGTAAGCATATTCTCCGGCATAATATCCGGATCCCCAATCTGCTGCACAATACTCATAAACTCCTCCGACGAAATTCCAATATTATCCAAAAACTCCAAATCGCTCCCGCCCTGCATAGTCTCCAAAAGCTCCTCATCCGCCTTTCTCGCCAATTCCGAATCCGTCTCATCTGTCACTGCTAAAGAGAGTGTTTGTAATCCCTGCTGTTGTACCTGCGCGACAAGTTCCTGACATTGCGCTTCTAAGTATACAAGTTCTTGCTTTCGGACGCTTGCTAAGCGGTTGCCGCGTGCGATCATGTTGTCGAGGAGTTGGTGTACTTGGAGACGGCTGTTTTGGTCGTCTGCTACGCCGGGGAAGAGGGCTGTTGCCATGTTTAGATGGAGGGCTGCGCCGAATGTAAATTCGAGATCATAGGGGAGGAAAACTTCTGTTGACATGTAAGCTTGTGATATCGGTGAAGAATCTGGCAGGGGCTTACCGAGAAGGCTGTATTCACTCGTAAGAATCTGAAGAGTCTTTACAGCTGATTTAATCCCCGTTGATATCACAGCTGCCGTTTGACCAAGAAAAGCTTCGGAGTTTTCGTCGCCTGGTTGGCCGAGGATGTCGAGGCGTTCTTTGAGGACGGAGAGGAGGAGAGGGCGTGTCGCTACTATCACACACTGAAACTGTCAGCATTTCCCATCACTCTGAAGTTATTCAGAGGCGCTTACTTGATGATACAACAGTGTTATATACTTTGTCCCTCTCGGCATCGTATCAACCGAATTCCGAAACTTCATCGAAATAATCTTTTCAATTTCCTGCGCATGGTGGGCCAAGGTGTGGAGAATAGCTCTCGTCTGTTCGAGGAATTGGTCAAGTGGTGTTTTCTCGGGTTTGTATAATGCTTTGTCCATTAGCCAGGCCTCAATCCAGAGGAAAGTTGTCCTTACTCGTTAAGATGACTGATAATAAGTGAGACAGGTTCACTTGCAAACTTCGCGCGCTGTCGTCTTGTGATCCAATATTCGGCGGGTTAACGGGCGTCGAGATATCGCTATCCTGAACTGACATCGGTAATCCGAGAGAAGATGAAAAGTGTCGGTCCATGATATATAGCGTCCACCATAGATCGCGACAACGAGTAACTGTTTCACTCCCTAGTTCATCGTCTGGTAATTGCGTGTGCAGGCCTTCAAGTTGAGCAATCCGTATCGCTTGGCCAAGCTACTACACGTCAGCTTCCATTTATACCAAGAGTAGATCACTTACATATACGTGAGCAGACTCCCTCTCGTCAATAGAATAAAGATACAACCCAACCATAGCCAAAACCTCAATCGCAAGCAAACTATCCTTCCATAGCGCCGTGTGATCCGGCATAAGACCCATAGCCCTAACGAAGAACTTCGCCCCAGGCGGTTCCGTCGAAGGCACTCTCTGCGACGCATTGAACGCCGTTCCAAAGGCCAGAATCAGCAAAAACTTGACATACCAAAGCCGATTCTCCTCAGCCTTGCTTTGCGCATCGGAGTAAAAATCTCGAATCTGGTTGACGAATTCTACCTCGTCGAAGAGGCGGTATGTTTGGCCGAGATGGAACTTGAAGGTGTGGAAGAGGTAGATTGCGTAGTCGAGAGAGGGGAGGCCTGTTACGTCGGGCTTTTCGTGGGGTGGGCGGATGTTCCATGATAGGGTGTAGACGTCGCTTTCTATTAGTTGGGGTGGAATCATGTCACCTCCTGGTTGGAGGCTGTCGCCTAGCATGAGCATGAGTCGTAGGGTGAAAGACCAAGTCGACCATGGCGCCAGCCAGACTATTCGGTTAGAAAGTATACCTTGGAAGGATTGGGCTACTCACTCCATGTCCGTCTGTTCTTGCGAGTATTCTTAATAATCTTGGACGGAATAGTAAAAGCGCTGGGCCAGATACTCAAAGGCGACTGGCTCTGCTGCTGATACGGTCCTCTGCTCACATCAGATTGCTGAGCCTCCACCGTAAGTGCAGGAGAAGATAGAGTACTCCCAACTCCAAAAGCAGCATCGCTGGTCCTCTTAATACCTGAAGAAAAGGATCCTGAGGGTGAACAGTAAGACGTGGAGCGATAAGGCGGAGGTGCCGACGGAAACGGTGTTTCAGTATTCGTGTTGATAGACGACGAGCGCTGATGTAGCTCTACTTGTTTCTGGAGATCTTGAAGATATCTGGCCGTGGTTAGTCGGTGAATGAACAAGATGTGGCTGAACATACTTCTCTGACACCATTACTTTGGTGCCGCCTTCTGTGAAACGACATTGTACCTGACGTCGTTGACAATTCTGACATGGATCATCGCCCGAGCATTTTATTTTGCTTTGTCGACACGCGACGCATCTAAACCCGTCAATGTTGGAATGGCGATGAAGGTTGAGGGGACGTACGCATTTGCAGTTCTTCTTGTTTTGCGAGGTTCGCTCTCTGACGCCATTGTCTTTGTCTCGACTGCAATATCTCTGCAAAGTCTAAGACACGCCTCAAATGTGTCTGAGATTCAGGCACTGCCCGTGACAAGAATAAGTAAAAGTTGACTGATCAATAAGAATGGTCATAGAAGAAAAAGAAGAATAAAAACGGCTTTTTGGCTGCAGCGTAGGTAGCATCGCCCTGTAATGTGCCACTAGCTTTAGCGCTATCTGATGGATCACCCCGCACGGAATTAGCGGGCGTGTCCGTTACCGGGGAACCTAGACAATGAGGTCAGTTGATGGATTCTAGAAGGAAGAAACAGAGAATGCATTTGTGGGAATGTTATCTATGACTACAGATATCCATTTCGATATCGGAGTTGTCTATCAGCAAGATAACCTAGTCTACGGATCCAAGGTCACCGGGCAGATAAGAAAATTCCCATGCCCCAACCTCTACAGTACGTTACAGGACCATTAGCGAGGACACACACTATTCCCCGCATTTGGGTTAGGTAACAAAAGACCACTGACAGAAAGTGAGATAGCAATTACGCTGCAAGCGAGGGGTTGATCTTTTGGAGCTTGAACCATTGTGGGTATGATTTTGCAAACCTCACATACGCCACGTACACGATAAGTTGGGGAAAAAAGCGTGATCGGCCTGGTTTGTTTCTCGGTGTATCAATTGCCGGCAGGGATCGGTAACTATCCCGTTCCGATTGGATATTGTACAACGTCAACCACTTGATATCTCGATTTGTGTACGACTTATTTAACCACCTCTAACTCTCGTCAACGCATCTTGATCGTAAACCCAATGCTCATCAGCATTTACAAAAACGCAAACAAGCTCCCCGATCTTTGTGGTGCCCATTTCATCTGTTACAGCAATCGCTCCTGCGTCGCGGCGAGTTTGGCAGCCTGAGCAATACTTTATTTCCCATTTATTGACTGTGTCGCAGAATTGGCACTTCCAGTGGGTGTGTTCGTCGGGACGGTTATCTGTTCTGGGTGCCATGATATCGAGTTAGTAGCTTTGCTATGTCTAAATACAAATGCCTTTGATATGACTGCTTGGATGTATTGGGATCTCTATTGTAAGAGTCTGTATATATGCTCGTGTGGCAGAAATGGTCTACTCAATGAAGTTAATTTATAGTAACTCTGTTCACTTGTTCACAGTCAGGTTAGGTATTGGTCACTGGTCTAGGACAGACTCTGAGACGGAAGATGCGAATAATTTGTGGTTAGGGTTCTGAATTGCTGCCTGAGATTTATCATCTCTCTATCTATATCCATACCCTCCTCTGGAACCTTTTATTGTAAAGGTTCGATGAGTACCTACTAGATCAAAAATGATAATTTGTCGAGTGCGCCTTGCAGATCTGGTAGTCTACGCCTAACCTTACCTCTGGCCCTCTAACCGCCAGCGGCGAGAAGTCGGATGGCCGTCAGTGTGCCCTCGTCATAAAACCAGTGTTCTCTGCCATCAGCAAAGACGTTCACAAGTTTTCCAATTCTGAGGTTGTCGATTGTGAGTGCATGCACGCCCTCGTCACGACGCACGCGGCAGGTTGTCTCTGAGCAATAGATTTCCTCCATTGGGTTGGTAGTCCCGCAATTCTGGCATCGCCAGCGTTTGTGTTCTGGGACACGGGTGGAGCCTGTAATAGGTGCCATGGTGATTTTTTGATGTGTTGATCAGTTTAGTTTGATTGTCGAAATGTTGATTAGATGTTGTAGTTATCGGTGATTCTGGTTGTTTCTGTTTCGACTGTCTATAGCCAGTTGCGGACTTTTATATTGTTAGTATCGTAACTCTGTTCAAGTTGTATGTCAGTTGTTCTACATCACAGCCATCCTTTACAACGGCAAGTGTTAAAGGCAGATGCTTGATCACTGAAACATGGTTGTTGTTCAGCGCCGTCAGCTCTCTTTCAACTCGACTCAGAACACTTGTCAAACAGTCAATGAGTCGCTGCTTGCACAACATCAACTACTGGCAAAAGGCTTCTTCACTGGCTCACTCATGCTCTTTCGGTACTCAGTGTGAATGGCTCCATTTTTGTTCAACTCATATCATCGATGAAAAGTCTCGATCAGATAAGGTTTTTCTCGATATTTACACTTTGCAAAGGGCATTATAACTCCTTTGCCTACACATAACCTTTTTTTGCCCTGCCCTATAGATAAGGTTTAGGCATAATATAAATGCCTTTTTGCTTACTTTAATCCAGATTTTTTTCCTCTTTTATCTATTATCAATAACACTATAACTACATAAGGTTAGTAAGTCCCCACTAGCTTAAAGCAAAGATCTAATATATAATAGCTATACCTTATATTAACTATAATAATACCTACCTATATAGTTATTAAATTCCTTAAAGGCCCTAATTACTATAGGGCTATAGTTACTATCTTTAGAGTACTAGTTATCTCTCTATTAACCTTTTAGTAAGAGGCTATATATAAACTTAAATAGCAAGACTTCTTTAAAGAACTAAAGGAGAATCTTTTTAATATTCTAAAGGTAACCCTCTATATATAGCTACACCTATTTGCCTACAGGGCATTCCTTATCTCAACTGTCCATTGCATAGGGGCTTAGAGGAAAAGGGCCCTAAGGTAAGTAGCTTGGTTTAAGGCTACTGTGGATAAGGGTAAAATAGGGACCTTTGGCAAAGATGCCAATTGGGCATACAAGGTCATCAACCTCTTCGAGTTAATGTAAGGGACTGTGAAGGGGTTATCTTATGTTTCTTTGCTGGCGTTGGAAGGGGAAAATTCGGTCGGCAGCTAGGCGTTTAGGCAATTCACATCAAAATACACACTTTGGATGAAAAGTCTCTGTGGGCCGCTGTCCGCAAGGCATGAGCCATGAGCCACGGACAATGGAGTTTGGTCTCCTCAGCTCGACCAGCTTCAACTGTGATTATTTCTCAAGGTCCCAGTGACAATAACCCCGTTCGAAAATAGTAAGACACGATCTAGTGATTGATGGCCAAAAATCCTGAATTTCTACAGCAGTCAATTTTCCCACAAACGATCGGCTGCATTGGAGCCCTTCAAGACGCCCGTGGCCCACCATTCATCGGATTTTTTCAACTGCCGAACATATCCCATTGATGTAAGAACTGAATGGTGTGGTTCAGATAATGCAGCATCGGGCGCTACGGATCGCAACGAGAAGCCGAGATCCCCACTCGCCGACTTACACCGGTTCAGTCATCCGAGATAAGAACACACTAGATCCTCTCTCTCTCCATAAAGCCTCACAAACTTTTTTATCATCACCACTAATGATGTAGCATTCTTTGGCAGATAGGGAATAATACGATGGGGTTTAGAATTGCTTGGTGAGAGGTGACCCAAGAGAGTCTGTTGTAGAGCCAATTCGAGTACCAATTACCGCCAACAGCCATTTTCCTCTCCTCCTCAGTTAGTTCAGTAGCAATACCATAGTCCAGAAGCTCCACCTGGGAGGCGGTTACATCCACACGACCTAGCTCTTCAGCTCTGCCAGCCGTAAGGGAGTCCAGTAGTGTAAAGGACGTTACAAAGCCGGAGTCCCCTCCTTTGGGTCTATCTATCCACTTATCCAGCTTATCAGATGCTTTATGCATCAGATTATTAATAGAATATTAAACTACAAGCAGTAAAGATGATTCCTTATTTTTCTACTTTCCGTTGATATCTTCTTGTGTCATAGGTATATAGATGCTTTACTGACTATATAACCTATGTAAATATTTGTGAGACGAACGGTGGAAAATAACGAATGAGTGGAGAAGAAAATAAGCAAATTACATAACATAATGATCAAAGGAGTGTAGAAGAAAACAAGCAAAGCACATAAAACAATAACTAACGGCCCTAGTAGCGAGAGGCTGCCTTTGAGGCTACATGACAAGAAAACCCAAATTGGTTTAAAGAATGGCTCCTGGCCGTTTCCCGTGCGGAAGATTTCCTTCACTATGTGAACGATCAAGCCGATCAAGCTACACAAAAGTGAATTTGCAAAACAACAGCTAATCCTTCTTCTATGGAAGATTCGTTAGCAAGGAAACCCGAGAAAATTAAAAAAGTGGCTCGGAAGCTCATACAGCTCCCCAAGCGAGTCCATCTCCTTGCTTAGGGAGCTGGATCTGCTCGTTCTGCTCAGGCTCCCGGACCTGAACTGGAAGTGGAGGTAAGATCCTTACCTGAGTATCTTTATCAGCAGAATCTCCGGTTCAAGGCTGGTTCATAGCACTAACGAGGCTTTGAACAATGGGAGTAACAGTCTTGATGACCGTAGGGGCCACCTTGATGACGGTGCTTCCAATACTCTTGACGGTGTCAACGAGAGCGCCAAAGAACCCCTCCTCTTCGATATCCCTGGCCGGAATGGTCATCAGGGCGTGCAAGGCCGCATCGCCGAGAAGGGCCCTGTGACAGAGCACCTCAACATGCGTGGATAAATCATCAGGATTCGGCTGAAAGCTGTCCTCGGCCCCTCCTCCAATCGCGCCAACGATCGAACTAACTGCCTTGATGATAGGGGTAGCGGTAGAAACAACGTTGACAGCTGTATGAGCAACGCTGCTAAGAAAGCCAAAAAAGTCTTCCTGTTCTCCTGGATTCTGCACAGACTTCAACAGGCCATTAACAAATGGCTGAACGGAGGAATCGAGGGCGTCCTCGGTTGATGGCATAGCAGGGTAAGTCTTGGACGCAATGTCACCAGCCTGGGAATCAAGAGCGATACGGAGAGCAGGCTCGGTGATAGCAGGTGCGATAAGCTTGGCAACTTTTGGCACCAGGTGGCGAGTCTCGTTGTAGCGTTTCTGCATCTTTGAAGTCATGTCGTACTTGTGAGTAAGTTCCGGGCCCATCTTGAGGAAGACTTGCAGAGCCGCTTCTCCAAGAATAGCTCGACTGGCGTGATACTTATAATCAGCCGTTGTGGGTTCAGGGGGACCAAGTTCGTCGTTGGAAGCGTCCTCAGTATTGTCCGATGTGAGCTTGCCAATGACTGAAAGGGCTGTGCCCGCGACAGCGGCGACAGGTGCACCAATGGGGCCCAGGAAGGGGGTTCCAACTTGAAGCACAGTGCTGTCGATCTTGGAACCGATGTTGACAATATTATTGAATGTGTCCCAGAACGATTCTTCATCCCCGAGAGACTTTTCAGCAATTGCGTCTTCTGGCTGAGCAGTCCTGATATACTCAACACCATCGACAGTGGCAATAGCAGCCTCGGTGCTATTAACAGCATCTACCATGGCTTTATAGTAGTTTCCGTATTGTCCGCGGATAACACTTGCCGAGTTCTTGGTGCCGAGTCCGTAGACATGCGCACCGATCGAAGTATTCTCGCCACTAATGAGAACAGGGGAACCGGACTGGCCTATTAAAGGGCGATTGTTAGCTATCTCTTGTCATGAAGCAGAAAGCACGCCCAAAAGTCTTACCTGAACCAGACGAGATGGTATATTCAAGCATATTCAGTGACGTCGTGGATAGATCGCAGGTTGTCACTTTGTACATCTCATACATTTGAGCGCCTGGCTCCTCGTGCAGGGTCTTATCAGCCGGATATCCAACAACTCCGAGATTCCAATTTTTAAAGGCTGTGGTGGTTGGGTTGTAATTGATAGGTTTAACCTTGTCGAAGGGCGTTTCCAGCATAAGCAGACTGACGTCGTTAGCGCGATTGATATCGCTGGCAATCCACTCCTTGGTAGTGGCTATCTTGACACCCTGTCGAAACTGAACGTCTGGCTTTCCAATGGACTCTTTGCCATCATAACCGATATAAGCACGGATCTTGACAGCCTTGCCGAAGTTGTAGGTATGATCAAAAGCACAGTGACCAGCAGTGACAACAAGGTTATCAGCAATTAGCCAGCCGGTACCTTGAGCCCAGCGATCGTCACCTGAAAGCTGCTTCTCGAAACGGATTTGGAGCTTGACGATAGCTAAATCTTCAAGTTAGATCTTCTCCCTCGGCCATAGCATAAATGGCACTTACAATAGTATCTACCGCCAGGCTGGATGTCAGCCTTCTGAACGACAGTGCGGGAGTCGTCCGCAAGGGCAGTCTCAATACCGTCGGCAGATGCTCCGATTTCGAGTTTGTTAACGGCAGGCTTGTTCTCGACAGGAGCGAGAGACCAGCGGCCGAAGATGGGCTGAGCGTTAGAGGCAGACATTGTAACAGTATTGAGTAAGGTTTGTGTTAACGGCTATGTCGGGATTCTTCCAGAAATACCCCTCGAGAGGGAAGGGACATGTGACCTAGGGCATGTAGCTTAAGACAGATGTAAAAGAGATTTAGCTAAATGTCTTAATGTCGGATGTCCCTTTTCAGGACATACCGCAAGCCTTGTTCAGCCAGCCACTTTTCTACAATGCATACCCTGTTTGTTTATCCAGCGTATAACTGTTAGCGCTTGTCTTACAAAAAATACAGCAAATTCGATAACGTTATAGCGCTAAGGTAGCGCTAGGATAAACTTACAGGGGTTTGATTGGAGATATGGGCACACTCAGTATTAAACTGGCCATGGCCTGAGCAAATGTCTTCGAGGCGCTAATACGCTCTTGAGATATCACATGCTGGAGTATTCTATATTCTGCACCCCTAACCTCGTAATTTGTCCCCGGTCTGGAAGATTTCACATAAATAAGGTTTAGGGACAATATGTATTGCTATAGATTTCGCACTGCATAAAGGAAGGTTTGTCTATTAGCCCAACAGCTCCGTGAGAGGTTTCTAGCATTAAGTAGTCGCTATGAAATCAGTCGCAATGCCACAGTCCAGGAGCTCTACTTGGAAGGCAGTTACATTTACCCGACCCAGCTCTTCAGATTTACCTCCTGTAAGGGAGTCCATCAGCGTAAAGGACGATACAAAGCCAGAGCCGCCTCTTGGGCCATCGAGAACAAGTACTGATCGACTGGTATCTTCATAAACAAAAACCCAGCAGGTACCACATAGTTCAGAGTTTGGTCCATCAACTCTATCGAATCCAGCAAAGCCGGGAGTGATATCTCCTAGTTTCACCCAATCCTGGTCTCTCATTATTTCCCCATTTTTGTAACAGGCGAGCTCGCTGACAGGTACTGAGTCATCGCTGTAGTATCCATCGAATGTCACTGTGGGTTAGTGTAAGCGACGGGTATGAATTAAGGAGTGAGAAGCTAACCAGTTGTAGCAGAAGACAGGGAGAGGGAAAGGCTCAAGATGATGGCTTTGGAGATATACATGTCGTTATCAATGAACTTCGAGAAGGTTAACAGTCTTAATAGTGACACGCAAGACTCAACACCTTCAGCAACGAATGAAGCAAATAAGCGGGTGAGACCAACGGTGAAGAAGACAAAGAGTTAAGGATAGCGCGAATATAAACAACGCGATATCCCTTCTACGTTACTTTCTTGCACCACTCACAACGTCTGATCGCTAGTTGCCTGAGCTCTTAGGTTCCCGCGATTGGCTATTTATTGCTGGCTGTTGGTTGTTGGTCGTGAGCCATGAGCGTAGCCTATTATAACTACTCGGCAATTAGTACGATCCACTTTGCTATCGTTGTTCGTGGTCTAGACCTTCTCAGACCTCAGATGTCTTGACCGGGGTCTCGAAATCTGGTATCAGTAAGAGAGGCGAAGCGCTCGGGCTGTCGCAGCCGTAAGACGTCCTTTGGTGGGATCAAGTTGACTCTGAGGAATTTATATCGAATGCACTTTTACCATTGTCCGAAGTCTTAAGGGCCCTCGGTATGAGTCAATATTGCGAGTACTTAATTCCATTTGAGTTTTTTTAAAGGTTGTACAGTTCAAATCAACACAATGAGCGGATTGCTATCGCTTCTTTAAAGTACCCGGCTTGGCTCACTGCTCTGGTGTCAAAAGTGGCCAACCTACTGCAACTTGGGACGCGCTCGTTGCTTGATTATGAAATGGAACGTCGCCGTGTGAATTGCCTATCAGTATCGAGGATGGGAACGGGAAGGTATCTAAGCGACAACTCGGGCCATAATTAAAGCCTTCGTTGTAGAGATAATCAGCATTTACTACGCATCAAGGTTGACTGTAAAGACGAGATAAGTGTACAGAGGGCAGTAAAAAACTTGATATCCAATATATCGTATGTAATTATAACAGAGCTCAAACTTGGACCGAATACTGGGTTCTCCGTGTTTTATGTGCACTTTCATATGGAATACCCAGTCCTGACTCGTCTTTCTGTACATGATTGAACACGTTGTTAGTCATGACTTGACAGTCAAATGTGACGAGTCTATTTGAAAGCCCCCCTCCGTCTTCAGCGGATCCTCGAGGCTCCAATTGGCAAACGATATCACACCTGTCACAGCACATAAGCATATTTGATTTGCTCGCTAAGTGATGATCTCCAGTGGACATGCATCTCAGCCGCTGTGGGGTTGAAATTGCCTCAGTTATTGGTGCTGCCAAACACTTTGCTGCAGACCTTGCATCAGCAAATTCTGACAGGCTGAATAGGTTCTCAGCGAGAACTCTGCAGCCTGATTCTTTCATTTTACTGATCCTTAAGTACACCTTGCGCCCATTCCCCCTTTCAGCAGCCAACTTAGATTCAGCATTGCTATCAATTGATTGAAAGTCTTTTACCTTCCGAGACTATTGTCTACGGCAGTAATTTCGCGTCTTGGCCTATCCTTTGTCAGGTCGATCACCGGGATTTGTTTCCCTTCCTGAAAAGAAAATGGCTCATCATCAGAGATGGGCGGGAATTATTATACTATTCCTGATATGCCCCGGTCAAGCAGACGACTTCGATGACTTCACCAACAACCTATTCACAGACCTAGCTCCGTAACTACACCGTTATTGATGTATTTTCTACTATAGGTGCTGATTATTTATAGCATTATCGCGCTATTCGGGGAACGCGTCACAACTCAATTCTTAAGTCAGATACTCGGCTGGGCAGACTGCATAGCCTTGGCAATGGCTCCATTGGGTATTATCACTATCCTTGTCGGCGCTATCCGCGTCGGGGGGCCATTGCCGCTTAGAGCTATGGTAGGGAGAGCGAAGGAAAACATATCCGATGTTGAGATAGAACTGATGTCATCTACATCTCGTGAGGTCTGTGATCTATATAATGGTGCTAGCATTGTGCGGAGCCAAGGCACTGCTCCAATTTGGGAATACATCTGCCTTTTCCCAAAGAATCATGCGGGCTCCCCTCCAGATAAAGATTCCCGGGTACGGTTCCTGACTTTGGACGAGGCCGTCGACGGCGGTTTGCTGGAGGAAATAACCAGTGAGTGAAATCCTGAGGACAGATAAATGGATGGAAGAGGTTAATATTTATTCAGGTTCCCAGAAGAAGACTTCTTCACAGAGGGAAAAGGTCAGTCCCAAGTCTCAAGACCCAAGTAGTAATTCACAAGCAACAACTACGTCTTTGAGCAGAGAGAAAAGTCTTCGGAATAGATTTCTGTCCTTCAGGGGCGCCGGTAAGCTGTCCCCAATATTCTGACAGTATTATCTTCACAAATGAGTAAGCGCTGACCTTTGGGCTCGCTCGCAGGTTCAAAAGCAGAACAGAATGCGGACACAGAGCAGGGCACATCGCATGGACCGTCAGATAATCTCCATGTTGGGAACGGCTCAGAGGCCCGAGAAGATTCCAAACAGCCTATTCTGACAGTCATTCACGACACGAGTCTCGACGCACCTAACATTTCTCTCAATGTGCAAAACACCCACCATCGAACCTGGATACGACTCGTTGCAACGATAGGGATTATCTTACAGTCAGCTGTGATGATCTTTTTTGGACTTATGACACATCCCAGGTTCCAGTCACGCTTTCAACGAGACGACAAGCCGGTGGCTACTCATGCCGCGCCAATGACAATAACTGGGACCGGCTTTCTCGTACTTGGTATGATCATCTGTGGGCATGTCATCGAAACCAGTACTGTAGAGACAAGTTACCGAACGACAGAAGAGTTCGAGATTTGGATGTATTGGGTCCAACAAGAACAAACTGTTGCCGATCGAGTTTTCAATTCATTTGCTACAAGCCCGTCTACCCCACGCTCAGTTGTTACCATGTCTCGAAGAAAGCAAGGTCACGCAAAAGTACTGGGATTTGAAATCATACGAATCAAGACTACAGTAGGGGTTGTCATTGGACTTATTGGATTCGTCGTGCAATTCATTGGCTTGAGAGCAATGAATTCATGGGCAACATTGGCTCAACTTGTTGCAATTGCGATAATGACCTTTCTACGGGCCATAGTTCGGCCAGGATTTACGAAGTCTTTTGAGAAAGCGAAACTTCTTCCTGGTTTCGAGCTGGACTGGTTAGCCTGGAAGCTAGCCAAGAAGGCCCGTGGTGAAGAAATGCCATCGAACGATTCGAATCCCGATACGACGACCGATTCAACTGGTGTAATATCCATGGAGGCCAGTGATCCGAGAAAACAGCACATATTCCCCGGCTCCTGGATGGTTCGCACAGGTGGTTCAGTGCAGTACAATCCTTTCGTGGAAACTCCCACAACAGCATCTCAAAACTCAGAAGCACATGACATTATGATAATGCGTCGGGGACTCTGCAGACTGGCCGGATTACACAGCGAAACAGCTTCCATAGCCATCAATCTCGCATTGGCAATCGAAAAGGCCATGAATATTTTATTTCCTCTTCAAAAGGAACCAAAGAGCTATAGATGGTACCTGGACGTTAATCACAGTCGCGCTTATCAACCAAACCAGTCTAAGCAACAAGTATGGTTCGACATATGCCATAATGGTGACTCTTGGAAAGTGTTGGCGGACAATTTTGACGCATGTTTGTCACTGTGGAGCTATACTATTCAACAAAGGAAGCCGCCGTCTCGCGACGAAGACCAAATGTACCACAATGAGGGTAGCGAGGGTGATGTTTGGCTTCGAAAAAGGCGTCCTGAAACGTGTTTGAGATTGCTTGGTCCGAAGAACCCATGGCTGCCTTTAGACCTTCAATGGTGGGCATCACAAGGTACTGGCATGATTAGTGAGGCTTCCGACATCGCAGAGTACGAGCCAGAAGCCACCAAGAATTCTCCTCAAATGCCGAGATCTACAGTCGTGGACTCTAGTAGAATCGTCGGTTACAGTACCACTGTCGAGCCAGCAAGAAGCGAAATCAGTGGATTGCATACCGTGGTCGCAGCCCCCTTTCAAGTCTCTAAATTTCGCAATACAGATTATTCTAGTTCTCATTCGCTTGCACTCAAAACTCGCGACTCGTTGATAGAATTGTATGCAAAGGACTTGCTTTTTTCGTTTATGTGCTCAGCAGCAAACACATTGGAGGGGCCTATACTAAGCAAGACAGAAGTTCGGCCAGTTGCCGTCAAGCATTATCGAATTTCAGACTACTATCTGTGGAACCAACAATTGTCTGAACTTGCAGAAGCTTTCTGTGAGTTAGGCTTCGGAAATCAACAGGAAGCATCGATTGGTATCGTTTCATCTCTCAGTCTGGCCCAAAAATTGCCGTTTCCACAACCACTTTTCGACAAGTTGTCTTCGGAAATCATAAAAGCCTCATATTCTTCTAATGTTATTGATAAGTTATGGGACCTAAACGACTTGGCTTCGAAACATGACAACAGTAATACAGGTATCTGGGAGCGGTATCTGGCGCTGGTAGTAGAGCTTCGTAACGAGGTACGTACGAGAATTGATCTAATTCAAATGGAAAAGTCGATGCCGGTACCGTTTGCAATTCAGGAGATTTTTGGAATACTCACACGCCGTGTCTTAAACCTGGAGGGCTGCAACCTCCTGGATTGGCTTTCCTATCTCTACAAGAAGCAGTCTCGTCGAATGCTGAAAGGGGAGCCTTTGGAGCTCCTGACTCCGGGAATGCCATTGCGATTTCCAACCTCCCTTCATTTGACAAAGCTACACCACATAGCGTTGCGCGAAGTCAACACGGAGCGTCTTGATCTCGATGATGCGCCGTATCTGCCTCTTGAGTATGTCATCAAGCAGGATATTTGTAACTGGACTGCTTTTCATTATGCTTCGGCAGAAGGAAATTATCCCTTTGTTAAAGCACTTCTGTCCAAGTACATGGATGATAGGAACTTCATATTCGATGTGAGAGACTTTCGTGGCTATACAATGCTTCATTGTGCCTGCGAGCAAGGTAACGGAGATATTGCGTCCGAAATCACAGAGTGGGGAGCGAGTCTCGAAGCACAAGGTTGGAACGGTATTACCCCCACACACCTGGCTGCTCGTCATATAAATATCGAGTCGTTCGGCCAAATGGAGTGGATAATAATGTATGGCGAATCCGCCGAAAGGCTAGATTCAACAGTGGATTATAATGGGCGTCTACCAATACATTGGGCCGTAATGGGAGGGAAAGTGAGGAATATCCGAATTTTTGATCGCCAGCTGAACGCCGTGGACGAATTCGGATGGACACCAGTGCATCTAGCTGTTGTACACAACCAACTGGAAGTCATAGACAAGCTACTCGAATTGAGCGCCGATACGGACAAGAAGGATAAAGCTGGTAGAACCGCAATCTATCTGGCATGTGAGAGGGGAAATCTGGACGCCTTGAAGAGACTCGCAGAGGCGGGAGCAGACTGCAGCATTGCAGCAAACGACGGGAAAACGGCATTGCACGAAGCTGCTGCCTTGCAGCCGAAGGAAGTAACACTTGCTCAAGAAAAAGGACACACAGATGCCCTTTCTGAAAGCGACTGCGGGTCGGGACTAGAAGAAGGAGACGCAGATTTCCCTTATGAAAACGACTACGGGCCGGGAATAGAACTCGTCAAGTATCTAGTAAGCCGCCAACTAGATCCTTACAGTAGGGATAACGAGGGCAGAACACCAATTGACATAGCGGAGGAAGAAGGGCACAAAGCGGTCTTGGAGTACTTACGCAAACCACCTCAGAGGGGCTTTCAAACCAGACTGACTGACTACTGGGCGAAGGTCTAGTCTCTATGGTTTTACTCTTGTATGTATGTATATATTCTCATGCCAGCTTTCTTGTGAAATTTATCATCCTTCGTTCGACGAAGAGACACTATGTCTTATAGGAACGTGCTATGGAGGAAGCTTGATAAAACCCACCACATGCTCCTCAAGGTGTTCGACAACTAATAATAATCTACGGGTACCCACATGCTCATCAAAACAACACTCATGGTCCCTCTGTACTGATCACACGAAATGTAGACTGAGAAGACGATGGTTATGGCGACGTAGTAGACTCAAAATGCAAGATTGTTCATTTCTATAAACAATGAACCAGCCGCACAAGCCGGGACGTTCCAATTTATCTTATCTATCAATTATACATGTCCCAAATATGTCCTCGTTACTTCATCCTTCAAAAACATGTAACCAATACGCCCGGTGAATGATAACGTCCCAATACATGCAAGTCTATTCAGTGCGGGCTCATGCCTCTTCGTCCTGCTCAGAGGAATTACCATCCGAACCTTGCCAATCATCACTCTCAAGACCATCACGACGAATGAAGAGAGATGAAACCCAACCGAGAATGGCCAGACCGCCAAAGACACTCCAAGCTATGGCCTCGCCCTTGGGTCGGATGTTGATGGAAAGACTGAAGAGACCGCCAGACACGAAAGGGCCGAAGCTGCGACCGAGGGCGGAGAGGGTTTGGGCCATGCCGTTGAGACTGCCGAGACTCGAGTGGGATGGCGCGGAGTTGGTGATCTGGAATTGTTAGTAAAGGTCAATAGGTACTCAATTGAAGGACTCACCAAAAGCATGACACTGGACAATCCGCCGACAGCGCACATGTTCTTCAAGATCAACACAAGTCCAAGCTCAATGTACAGCCACATCTTGCCGCTTCCGACACCAAACAAGGGCTTGTCATCGGCGTAGCCAACCCAAGGCATAAAGAGCATGCTGATACCAAGTCCCAGAAGCGAGATCTGGTAAGTACCCAGGTTACCCAGCTTAGACTTAAGCTGCTGGAACAGGAAAGCCTGGAAAATGCAGCTCGCCAATCCTGCGACGCTCAAGCTGACGCCAATTCTACTGGGCAGCAAGTCGCGACCGGCAGGAGGAGGCGTCGCAGCAAAGATGGGGTACAAGCTGTTGAATGAGATGTTGGACAGCTGGAATACGAGGTAGGTGAAGAGGACGAGGATGGTGGTTCGGCTGAGATCCTTCCAGGCGGACAGGGCGGGGTCGAGCTTGTCGCTTTCGTCAGAGTCGGATTCGTCGTCGTCATCTTCGGAGTCGGAGGAGGGTGCTCGGCCGGAGGAGAGAAGAGGCTGCTGGGTATGCGATCGAGGCCAGCGCGCGCTCCACGAAGGACGTCGGGGAGGGGGAGGTCGCGAAGGGAACCAGGAGAGGATTTTCTCAATCCATGCGGGCTTCTCGAATGCGACTTGGGTCTTATCTAGAGTCTCCTCGAACCAGATGCTGACCACAATGACGCTGACAGCGAGGAGGCCAGCGGAGAGGATATTCGGAGCCAGATACGGGTATTTGTCGCCCATTCGTCCCACGAGGATACCACCCAGGGCAGGTCCAGTGATGCTGCCGAGGGAGTAGATGACAGGCAAGTAGGTGAACGCGCGGCTCTGGTTGGACCGGTCGGTAACTTCTCCCAAGACTGTCGGGACACAAGCAGCGTTTCCATTGAGCAATCCCATCATGACGTGAACGATCACAATCTGCCAATACGCTTTGCAGAGTCCAAAGACGCAAAAACAGCCCATAAGCGCAATTGTGCCCATGATCAAAACCGGCTTTCTGCCGATTACATCCGAGGCATATCCCCAAAGGAAGTTTGTCGACAGCTGCGCCAATGCAAATGAACTTGCCAGTATTCCAACGTATAAACCGGCTTCGTCATCAGGGATGCCAGGCATATTGAGCACCATCTCGGGAAGGTACGGCGATATCGAGTTCAACGCGGTCTGTTCGGCAAGGGAGAGGAAGGCCAGCAACAGCAGCTGTCGGACAGGCAATGGCGTCTCTTCATTATCATCCTCATCGTCGGAATCGCTCGCATTGGAACCAGCGTAAGGTTGCTCGAGGGGAGTCTTTGGCGGCGTCGTAGGAAACGTCTGGTATCGATGGGATTGGCGTCGCATGTTGCTCAACGTGGGGATCGGCGCGCCAGCGTGGAATGAACCTGAAGAGGCCGTTCGCTCAACAGCGGCTCGCCTGGCGGCGGCGCTGGAAGAGTTATTTCGTGTCGGTGCCATGATTGAATGGCTGTAAGAGTAGACTTTTCCTCTTCCAAAGCTTGTCTTCGAAGATCAAGCCTTGGGGTGGTGAACGAGTGGTGACGTAGTAAGGACGAGATTTGTTATGGCGGGGCTGACACGAGCCACGATGAGATCAAGGCTAGACGCGACAAGGGCATTTGCTAGGGATCGCTCGGGTAGAGATCGATCATCAATGTCGAGTCTCTAGGTTTTTGATGAGACAATTAAGATTGACGGATGGTTTTGGTTCCTGTGGCTGGAAATAATCTTCAACGAATATTCCGAAAATCGGCCGATCGCCCTTTTTGCTGGTTACAGGCAGGTGCAGACTGCAGGTGATTGCACCTTCTAATTTTGATCGCGTGAGCGCAAGGTACCTGTACGATTACTGATGTAATAGCGGGTCTGTCAGCGCTTTCTGGCCAATTGACTTTCGTCGTCAGAATCCCCCCGGGCTAGAGTCTCCGGTCAAAGTCAATGGAGAAGCTTATCCAAGTTTGTTTGGGGTTTTATTTGATGACTCTCTTGGCCGGCTGTCGATCTCGATCTTGGCGGTGCTGAGGTGAGGCGCATTTGGGAGCAAATGTCACTGTTTGTGACTGTTTTGTGGCTGAGAAAGGCCAATGACCCCTACCCTGGAGTGTCATTGGACAAGATGACGTAGTAACCCGTTAATGGAACAGGCAGTTATAAGTTAGACTATCACCATGTCCAGTACATACGACCAAAGGTAGTGGAAAATACGGGATCCCGTCCGCTCTCCCATAGTCAAGCCACTAACCGGTGGATTAGTAGTTGGGTCGGTGACGACCAGCGAATCCCCGCTGTTGTATGTTTTTTGCCAATTTGACGCCCTGAAGCACAACAGATGCATCATTGTTGCGCACGATGTAGCACATCACAAGGTAATACTTGCAACAAGTTCACGAATAATGGTGATTTTCTTTTGGACTTAGCTTTTTCATTTTGCAATTTTGCGATCAATCTGGATAGATTATTTGAGGTCACTCTAGGTACTGTGTACAAAGCCCAACAAAGAGGTTTAGTTATCGCTAGATCCAGCTGACCTCAGACATCTACTCTCAACAAACATCATCTCCTTGTTGGATCTTTTAGCGTATCGCTTAATACATAGGCGTCTATGTAAGAGTTCTACATCTCTGAAGGAACTGGAAGGTGGAAGTTTCGTGTTCGTTATATGAGAGGCTCGCTCTTCAGAAGAGGGTTAATTAATAGACTAAATATTTGCACCTGAGGGACTGATCATGATACGAAATAATAAGCGAGAGATTTCAGGGACTGTGTAAGTTTGGTTTTCTATAAATTACTTGCAGTTTTTAACAGTTCAGTTTATTGAGCCCAACAGTGAGATTCTGTAATATCATCCGCTCGACCTCCCTGAAAAGTGAGAGGATTTCTTTCCAAAAACATCAACTCCAGCCACGACAGATTAGAGATAAGAATCTGTTCCGTAACTTAGCTCTTGACTTTTCATTATCGCGCTGAGTTGCGAATGAAGCCGGTGAAAGAGTCCCCGAGGTTGAAACTCCACATGTCTTCGGACTTCGATATATTTCCTACAAGCTAGCATTATTCGAATGAGATAGTATCCTTATCAAATATCATCTGAACAGCTTCTCGGTGCATAACAAAAGTCTATCTCCGACTGGACAACTGAAGACAAATCATTCATTGTAACTGACTTTCACTGCAGTTTTAACACTCCCCAGGATGACCTAGTAAGCGGACTAAATTGCTTATACCGCAGTTGAACTGATCGAGTATTGATTATTTTGATAATTTTTATTTGGTATAATACTTTTCTATATCTCTTCTATTCCCTTTTCATAACGTTCATTTATGTCATTAACTTAACGGAGCTTGAGAACAGCCTTGCCGAAGTTCTTGCCCTGGAGCATACCAATGAAGCCCTCAGCGGCGTTATCAATACCCTCAGTGGTGAACAGCTTAGCCTTGACGCTGCCGTCACCGAGCCACTTCTGGAGGTTCTCCTGGTGGTCCTTGTAGTACTTGGGACCGAACTGGGGGTGAGAGACGAGGAAACCCTCCATCTTGATCTGCTTGGCGATCAGGTTGATAAGGCCCTTAACACCCTCACGCTTGTCAGCGGGAGTGTTGTACTCGGAGATGAGACCGCAGACGGGGATACGGCCGCCAACGTTCATGTTGGTGAGAGCAGCCTCGAGGTGGTCACCACCGACGTTCTCGAAGTAGATGTCGATACCGTTGGGGGCAAGGCGGGGAAGAGCGTCCTTGGGAGCCTCCTTCTTGTAGTTGAAGCCAGCATCGAAGCCGAGCTCCTTGGTAATGAAGTTGAGCTTCTCGTCGTCACCGACGGAGCCGATAACAGTGAGGCCCTCGCGCTTGGCGACCTGGCCGACAATCTGGCCAACAGCACCGGCAGCGGAGCTAATGAAGATGGTCTCACCCTTCTTGGGCTGACCGATCTCGTGGAGACCGGACCAGGCGGTGAGACCAGGCATGCCAAGGGCACCGAGGAAGAGGCCGAGATCGAGGTTGTGAGGGTTCTGGATCTTGCGGAGGTTGACCTTGGGGATGGTCTCCTTGTCAACACGGACATACTCGGCAATGGGGAGGAAACCGGTGACGAGATCGCCCTCGGCGAAGTCGGGGGAGTCAGACTTGATGACCTTGTTCAGGGTGCCGTTGTTGATGGGATCGTTGATCTCAAAGGCGGGAGCGTATGACTTGACGGAGGTGTCGCGCATCTTGCCGCGCAGGTAAGGGTCGAAAGAGGCATATTGCTGCTCGAGAACGACACCACCTTGAGGAGCCTGGTCGATATCGATGGGACGGTCCTCGATGACGAGATGCTCACCGGCGACGGGGAGACCGGTGGGGATCTTCTTGTATACGAGAGTCTTGTTCTGAACCATGATTGCGGTTTATGTGTATATGATTAAGTTAAAGAGTAAAAGGATGAGATGTATTGTATGGGTATATGAGTATGAGTATGAATATGAGAATGAATATAAACGACGTCACTTGAATAAGGGTCCTTTATATATCTAAAAAGAGTCTAGAGAACACATCATCTCTGCAGGCGGAATTCCGCCCTAATCGAGACGTACAAGTGGCGCGGCCAACGTACCGAGGCTATTGCACGGCGCTTGATTTGTAAGAACGAAAGCATTGAAGATTTTCTCAACAAACAGCTAAAACGTCACAGCGTTTGCGATCCACACTGCAAACGGTGATACTTCCCGAAGCGGCAATGACCTCATGAATGATGACATTCCACGGTGATCTAAACTGCCAATCATAGTGATAAAAATTGACAACAATTAAGTTTAACACAGTGAGAGTTCAGCGCAAACATGCTGTCAGATCTCTATCAGAATGCAGTAAGAAATTAATTACTCGTTGACTAGCCGGGGAGTAATTCCTTGGTCAGGGAGCGGGATAGAATAACGTGGCAGGCTCGGCTACTTTACCTAAAGGGGATTAACGCCGATGGAAGGAAAAATGAACCTCGGTGACTCCGTTTCTTTTGGTTCGTCGTGGAATTCTTTACAGAGTTCTAGCGCTGTCCACGAAGCGCGAGAGCGAGATTTTCGCATAAACGCCGAGTGGCTACTGCATCCGATCGTCAATGCATTCTTTCAGCCGCTGTAGCCTTCTTTGTTTCGAAACTTACGGGAGACGGTGAAGGGAAGGGACCTCGGTCAAGAAAAGCTAGATAGATTAGTCAGCGTGGAGATTCAGGTTTG
The DNA here is from genome assembly GCA_004367095.1 of Fusarium nanum. Taxonomy (NCBI): domain Eukaryota; kingdom Fungi; phylum Ascomycota; class Sordariomycetes; order Hypocreales; family Nectriaceae; genus Fusarium; species Fusarium nanum. Next base: position 133,064 of record QGDY01000116.1, read on the forward strand.
AACGGGATTGTGGCACACACGAGTCAAGAGTCCACGGCATTTATGAGAGCCACGACAATTGGCCATCCATTTTTGGGGAGTGGCATGTTGTCAGTTTCGCGTAACCCACCTCAATTCAACTGCCCAATTGTCCCATCAGTCGAATTGAATATAACTTTATAGCAACTAACTACATGCAAACATCGAGGCAAAGGCTGTTAAAATAAATTAGTTTAAATAATACCCTAAGCTTACACAAGATTATTAAACTATTTAATCTCTTTCCTTTGGCGGTTGATCCTTTAACCATCTTGACCAAAGCTACCCTAAATCTGTCTCGCAATAACGTTCTTCCGTCCGAAACTCTAATCAATGCTCTCATAATCACATCACGCCCAACAAACCCCACACAGAAGCTCATATCACAGACTTGGGCAACTCAGCCTATCAAAACGACAATGATTCGGCTACCAGCCAGACCGAGACGACTATGGCAGCCAATTTCAGGCAGATCCAGCCTGCGCCTCGAGACGACAACTCTCCCGAAGTAGAAGAAGGCGGTCATTTCGTCGTCGGCCAGTCTTATCGTATCGTCAAACGGAAACGACAGCATGTCAGGGTAGCTTGTAATCCCTGTCGCGAAAAGAAACGCGCCGTAAGTCCAAGCCACGCGTCTACAATTATTCTTGGATCGAGCCATTGACTGACGAGCTAAAAGTGCAACGGCGCAGAACCTCAATGTGACCAATGTCGATTACGGAGCTTATCATGTATTTACCGAGTTCCACCTAAAACGGTGGATTCAACCATCAAGGTCCAAAAACAGCTCGATACTCTTCAGAACAGCTTTAATCAGTGTGCCGATATTGTGGATCAACTGAAAACACTTCCCGAACATGAAGCTCTCAAGCTTCTGCAACGGCTGAGATCATCAGAAAATGCGTTATCACCACTGGGCACAGCCAGACTTTCAAATCACAAGACATCTCAAGCTTTACTGCCGACGACCAGTTCAAGAATTGAGTTTGAGCTCACGGCGCTTCATGGAATTGTGTATCCTACGTTATTGCCTATCGATATTACGAAGCTTAGTATCTCGCCATTGGAGAAACCTGCATCGCCTTTGATATCGAATTCTGGGAGTCTTGTGAGAAAACCTTCGAATGCGCCTATTGTGCTTGCAGAAGCTGGGTCAAAACCGTATTGTGATTCTAGATTGAAGGATCTCGATATTTCTTACTGGACGAAGGTCCCTATCAGTGATGATTCGGCTGCGACCTTGATATCGCTGTATCTGGAGACGGATCAGACGATTGTTGCTTTCATCGATGCGGACCTTTTCGTGGACAGTCTGGTGAATAGAATGCCCAGGTTCTGCTCTTCATTTCTCGTCACGGCGATGCTATATGTGGCATGTGTCAGTCACTCACTTTCAGTTTCTAGTGGCCATTCAACTTACATGTTTATAGTATGCTTATACTGCCAAAGATCTTACCGCAATACCTCTCGGGAACTTATTTCTCAGAGAATCTGAGAGGTTCTTCCGCGCCGAAGGATCATCTGACGACGTCCTCACGCTGGCTGCCATCAACACCCTGAGTCTGGGATGTTTCTTCAGTGGAAACGATACGTTGGCCAAAGAACTGCAGATCGCTGGTCGTAGTATGGGACGAAGGCTTGGGTTATACGGCGTACCTCATGATAGTCCATCATCGTTGGCCTTTCGAAAATTGCCGGATGATTTGCTCCGCATGACTGCGCATGTGGCATGGAGTACGTACAATTGGTTGACGTGAGTGCCCTGCCCCCTGGAAGACATCCAGGACTAACAGTCAAAGGATACATGTTATGTTCTTCTACGATGAGAGTATTTCGCACACCCCTTCTCTTCCAGTACCCGGTGCCGACAGACACGACTACCCAGACCACCCCTGGCCTGATCATCCTCTTCCCAAGTACATGGGCAAATCATTCACGAAATTGTGTCACTTCTTCTCAATAGTCGAGGAGGTTGCAGCTGTATACTCTGCCAATGACAGGATACCCATCTTCAATCGAGTTCCGATAGCGTTTGCAGAAGCGAAGTACCAAAAGATGTTGCATTGGGCGGATTCTCTTAGTAAGGATATGGCGTGGAATAAGGATAGCCATGAGCACATCTTTCTCCTTCAGTGAGTGCCAACCGCACATAGCATGACACCTTGACTAACTGTCTCTAGTATGTGGTTCCATTGCGCAGTCCTCGACATCTTCCGCCCCTTCGCCCAAAACCAACAAGGCTACAAACTCCGCTCTTTCAACTCCCAAGACAGCACCCCCAAAACAATCTTCTCCGCCTCCCTCAACCAAATGAAACGTCTAGTCCTTCTCTACCGAACCCAAAAAATGCCCAACAGCTACATGCCCTACATCAACATATCCCTGATCCACATAGCCAACACGATCTGCAAAGAACCACCCTTCGATTTAACCTCCAAATTTTATTTTCTGTTGTGCATCCGTTACTGGCAGCATTTATACGTCGGCTACCCAATCTTTTCGCATGTCATACAAGCATTTCTCACCATGGCGATAAATAACGGATTGATGAGTAATAGAGAAGCCAAGACACTAATGGCCGAGGTTTTGGCTGGTGGAAAACATCATGAGCTGGCGCATGAGGGCATTCAGACGAATTTCATTGTGGATTTTGATTTGGCTATGACGAATCCGGATGAGGCTGGTGTTCAAGCTGTGGCGCAGAAGTTTGAGGAGGTTGCGCTGTTTGATGAGTTTGCTGTTTACAAGAAGGAGGGGGATTGATGGAAGGGAATTGAAACGAATGGGAGAAGAGGTGGACATGAAGGGAAGGAACGTGGTCAGGGACGCGTCATGTAGGAGCAGAGGGAAGGAACAAGAGTTAGACATGAAGGAATGATTGGAGGTTGATGCATCTATCAGTGCAGTAGACTTGATACAGCATGGGATATTATTCCCAATGTCGTTTGCATTTGGTGAATAGATTAGAAGAGCGCCATGTTCAACGAAGCTGTGGCCGATCGCAGTGTCTTCCCAGTCTAGGTCGATAACTGATGAAATGTCCTCCAAGACTCAGGCGACCAAAATAAAGTAGCCTAAATGCCTGTTTAAGTTGGCATACGACGACCAAACTATTCCGTCTCTTATGCGTATGACGTGACGATCAATTCTCCTGTCGCCCACCCAGCCAGTGTGCACCTTCCCTCGCAAATTACCTTCCCCAGACCAGACACAGACGCAGCAAAGGAGGCAGGTGCCCTCTCTGCCTGATGGATAAAACCTTTCCCATCCTACCCAACTCATCCTAATTCTTTCGTCATCACCAACAGAATCATCAACGACTTCTTGGAACTGTATCTTCTTTCTTGGCACAGATATCCCCCCATTCTTGACACTACTCTTCCTCATGATGGCTGACCCTCAAGCAAACGACTGGCGAGAGCTCACGATCATGCTTGATCGGTTAGAGAACGAGGAACCTGCCTCAACCCTGCCCTACGCACGAACCCGACGAACCCTTCATCACAACATGGTTGGCATCCGGGATCCCAACGGCTACCATGGCACACCGGCACACATGATGTCGTTCAGGGGCGGTGGTGAAAGGCGCTTCGAGACCGAGCCCTTGCCATGCAATTTTTGGCGAATGGAGTTCCTCCGAAGACTGGCCAGGATCAGAATGAAAGAGAGTACCCCTAACGTGATAGCAGAGCTCTGCGTCGACTCAATTGGCTTACCCACGACCGAGGAGAACATGAGAGCCAAGGTTCTTGGCGACGAAAATCACATTCAGAACGGACGCAACGATAACTTCATAAACCTCGCTCTCCCAATCGACGACATTTGGGAAATCCTCAAATCTCCGTCCAACCAGGAATGGATCCGGCGTGCGGTGAATCAAAACAGGATTCGTTTCAGAAACTTGTGGCAACTCCAAATCATCCTACTAAAAGTAACGATGCCTCATTCCCGGCCCCATCATATCGCCTTTGCACGCGCTTTCATTCAGTTGTTCCACGCAGACGGCTCCTCCATTTTCAACAACCCAATCACGTTCTTGCAAACTTTGATGGAGCTGAGAGAACAGATTGTGGCCGACCTGGACGCTATGCAACATCTTTACCAAGACTTGCAACCATCCTTCCCCGAGGCTAGCGTTTTCGTCAATTCGCCGGACCCTATCCCTGCCATGGCGCGCTTGGTAGCGTTTAACCCTACTACGAGGAACCAGCAGACACGGGCTCATCCCCGTCTCTTGGAGTTCAGTGGCTGTTAGTCCCGCGCCATTGTAGCAATTCGTTCCAACCACTGGTGGAGCCACCCAATTTATCGTACGCAAGTGCGAACGCTTTTCAGAGATTTCATGAATGAGGATGAGATGGGCACTGAGCTGACACTAGCGGAAATGGACATTTGGATCTGGGAGATGCTGGTAGAGATCCTGATTCAAGATGGGGGCCGTGTGTCAGGGCTCACTGGGGAGCCTCGAGCGTAACCTGGTGTGATGGAATTGGAAGTGATATTGTTGGAAGGGAGAGGAAGAATTCATAACAGCGATAATTGTACTGATAGGACATACATGAGAAGATCAATAAAGCGCTAGTCTTACACTCATCTCCTTGCGCCCCCGACTTGTCTGACTGTGCCTCCCCTGCAACTCCATCGTCGTGCAACGACGAGCATTTACATATGCTAGTAGAATTTGAGGAGAGAATGTCCATAGTTTTCATTTTTTGGGCTTTTGTTTTTGGTGGATCCCTGCTGTTGACTATGGCTTTGCCGATGATTGCCGCTGGCTTGGCTGCGAGATGGCGTCCCAAGTTGGTCCCTGTTGTTGTAACAAGCCTTTGCCCAGGCTTGGCATCAGGGGTTGGAGTCAAGGGTCTTGACCACATTGTGGCTTGTTGTATGTTGTTAAATGAATCTTTTGTTGTTTCGTGTCGTCAGTGTTTTCCAGTAGGTGTCATTTCTGTAGAGCTCTTTTCATCAATAAGCCAGGCCAGTCCAGACTATTCATTCTCCACCCAAGGTATCTGTCCAAGTACCGGCTTGTCCTAGCGCACAACAAGGTTTTAGCTCCCGCTGATCGAGACGTCAGGATGGACGTTATGACTTAACGGATGTGACTCTAGAATCTTGATTTTGGGGTTGTATCTTTTGTCCCACTTTGTGGATCTCGATATCGTGGTTATGCTTTTGTGTTTGGATCGGCAAAGGTGATCGAGGCTGGCTAAGGAATAGGGTGATAAAATAAAGCATGGCCTAAGATGTCAAAAAATGACAGAGTATTTCGTCCCTTACCTTTTGTGGGTTAATGTGTGGCGTAACGGTTGGGCGATTGACTTTGAGTGGTACGTCAATGCTCAAATCTTCTCAATGAAGGGATTCATAGATCACAGAAATGCATTTCGAAAAGGCAGATGTTTGGATAGTATCTATTCTTCAACCTCAGAAAAAGATTGTGTAACTTCTAGATGATTCTCTCTACCCTCTAATTCCAATGCATGCTAAAAACATAAAACAACGCTATGACTTCTTAAGTAGAATTAGAATTATCAGCACAAGAAAAGGCGGATGAACCACCCTCCTTCTTGTACGAATCGATAATTCCAACAATGGATCCATAAGTACCACCAATCATCAAGAACGTACCCGACACAATGACGAAGACGGAGAAGGCTACCATTAGGTACCACTTCATGTTGGGAGCTCGCTTGCCCTTGGCCCAGTTGTCGTACAGCCACATGCAGCCGTACAGCTGGAATGACATTAGCGTTCCAAGAAGGGCTCCGACAAGAGATACAAGACCTCCAAAAACGGGAATGCCGGATGCGATCAGGTATGCGATGACGGTAGTAGTCAAAGTGCAGGCAATCCATGTTCCCCAGTGCACAGCGCTGTTGGAAGCAAGATGCTTTGTTCCACGGAGAAGACGAACAAAGACGTACTTGGCCGCAAAGTGAATGACCAGAACGGTAGTAGCCAAAAGACCGGGCAGGGAGATTCCGTAGGCGATGCGCTTGATCAAATGACCAGCTGAACCAAGAGCAGGAGACGCAACGTACGAGCCACAGTAGAGATACACGACGCAACCGATGACGATGTAAGTAATAGTCACACCAGCCTGACACACCATCAAAGATCGTGTATAGTGAGCAGGGTTCTTCATCTCAGCGGCAATGGAGAAGAATCCAGGTGTACCAGCGTAGGCGAAGATAAGACTCGAGATAGAGGAGATAGCCTCGGTGAAGGAAGGGTTTCCGACAACGCGCCAGTCGGACTTCCACTCGCCGCCCTTGGGAGCGTCGGCGGGTCGGTCTTGGACTCCTACTGCGATTGTAACGGTGAAGATGGCTGTCATGATGCAGATGAGGCCGACCCAAGCGAGCATGCTGATGCGACCGAGGGTTCGGACACTAGCGAGGAGGAAACCGCAGATTGCGGCGACGGCGACGAATACTGCTGTGCATGTGCCGTGGAGGGAGACTGCGTTAAGACCGATTGATAGACCCAGCATGCCAGATCCAGCGACAAAGATCCAGTCTACCCATCATTAGTACTTATCCACCACATGCGATTGTTCAAGGGTAGCACTTACAGAGACAGAAAGCAACACCAAAGATCTCACGACCAATTCGTCCAAAAATAAGATATCCCGCATCATCAATACCGTATACTTGAGGATGATTTCTCTTGAAGACACCGACCATGTAATCGGACCAGGTCGTTATAGCGGCGATGACGATGAGACAGATAATTCCGGGGACGATGCCTAGGACGTCGAAGACTGCGGGGATGGATAGGACGCCGAGACCGACTTGGGTTTTCATCATGAGAGCGACAGTACCGATCCAGCCGACCTAGAATGACTGTTAGTATAGGTGAATTGGGAGGGTATGGGAAGACGTACGGCTCGGTAGTTGGGACCTTCATCAGTGATCTCACCAAAGACATCATCGTGGACTTGATTTCCGTGAGCAACGGATGGTGTGTTGTGAAGGGGCTGGTCTGTTTCTAGATCGCGTTTGAGATCTTTCTCTGCAAGGTTGTTTTCGTAGTGCGACATGTTGACAGAAAACCCAATGGGTAACTAAACAACTAAATGGGTGGGTGACAGGACTAGACAACTCAATGATTGAAGGGTTGAATAGTATAAGTCAAGAGAAAGGATGGGGGAGAGAAGAGGTTGAAGAATGAAGAGAGCGTGGAATGCAAAGTGTGGAGTGAAATCTGGGGATAGTGGACTCATCTTATACGCAGCAACATGAAAAGATAACAGGAAGCAAACCATGTAGTGTCGTACTTTTGCCCCCCTGGTACCACGCTATGGAGTCGATCCCCGTGTTGTTTTTACCAAAGAAGGGTTAGTCCCACTCAGCTTTGGTGAGCTTCACTTTTCGCCCCTTCGCGGTGTCCGCGATAGCTTAGCTACAGTACTTGCTTGTCTCTCTCCGCAGTATCCGTAGCTTTTGTCTCGACTCTTTGTCTAGATTCATGTGGAGATACTTGATCACTTGGCAGTAAGGTCTCCCCACGGGGTAGAACTGGAGAAGGAGGAGTCAATCGCGCAATCCATCACTGAGCGCAAAGACATCACGTAAAAGAAACAAGGAGTTCTGGGGGAAAAGGTCTGAGCTATGACGTTGTTGCACTTTTAGCGAGTCAAGATCTCCACCGCTAGAGTTTTCATTACCTACGTAGTCTGCTAAGTTACCCCAGTGAAACCACCAGAATCGGGTCTCCATCCGCTATCTCCAAAATATGGGGTCTACCCCAAACCAAGGTTCAAATGACATATCCTCTTTTTTGTGGGAATATCCCTGATATCCCGCATGTATCAATTGACTCCTTTCATCCCTGATAGATAGATAGATAGAAAGAAGATAAAGAATAGATACTCAATGCCGTGGGTAAACGTTCAAGTTGGAGAATGATCGCCCGGCATTACCGATAAAAATTTGCTTCTCCAAAAGGTAACTTTCTTAAATGGGGTATACGCGTTCATTTGGTTGGCCGATACATACCGAATGCAGCAGTCATATCCCCTTGATAATTTGGGGTTTGTCCGTGCCTCCTCCGCGCTTACTGTCGTATCGCTACTTTAAGATTAGGCCCTCTTTTTCCATCGGGAAGTCCTCCGCGGTATCAAGCAGTGGGTATTAACGGTTTTTGAAACAGAGTTTACAGTGACGAGGCATTTTCTTATCATTGGGGTATCATCCATGCGCGTCAATAATAACCTTGAGACAGCCAGACGGAAAACGTCGGCTTGACACGAAACTATCCCACTTAGGTAGAGTGTCGTGCTTGTTCTCCAATTTTTCACTCAGCCGTTGTCACCCTGTCCTGTTCTGTCAGCTGGGAATTACCGCAGAGTCGCAGACTGTTAGCTGATTCATGCAGCGGAACCGTTTCCGATCGGCAACGCCGAGAAATAACGGGTGGCCTTCCGTTCCGTTCATTACTGTACACCGTTGAGACTGTGGTATGATTGATGGATTCATGCTGGCATGTCCCAATGTGGTTATACACGGGTCGTGTCCCGATTATCATGCGAAATGCGTGCCTTGAAGGTCTTACATAAATATGGTCTGTTTTCTTGGCTGATGCGTGGTTATCAGGATATCAGGCTGGGCATTGGCCTGTGTGTCTGGCAGTGACACCAACCCATTGTATTGAGCGTGATCTGGGCTATCAGATAAGGTGGCATCGACCCTTCAAATACATCTCTCTCGGGATTGAAGCCGATGAGAGATTATAATCAGGAATACCGCGACTTGGCAAGTTGTTAAACCCAGGTTAGCTCAAGCGAGAAAGAGGCTATGCAAGCTTCAAACCCCATAAGACTTCGGGGAGTCAGTTCCTTCCGGGGAGACTTGAGAAAGGCCGTGCTCTTGCTTAGCTGTCGATGACTCTTACGACCTTCCGAATATGCACAAGTGTAACTTCAACAGAGTATACAGATGCTTGCGAGTGTTGAGCAGAGCCGTTAGTAGGGATGATGAGTTGGATCAAGGTAGGTATTTATCCTTCACTCATCTTCACCAATTTGCTCCAGAGACCTCTCAATCGGCTGGAGTCGGCCTTGTCAAGGTCTTATGACCCTCGAAACTGTGAAAGGGGTAGGTGAACTGAGTTCTCACAAGACACGATGGAGATGTCAAGCGGTTCATGTCGGTCTGAGGCCTCTCTGGAGTATGATCCATTCGCTCTCAGGAATGTTGACGAAAGAGGCAATTTACCGCGGGAGACAGGGGCCTGAACAATTCCGCTTTGTGCCTGGAACGTAAGAGCTGGTCTGGTATACGAGTGACAGTGGACGAGAAAGGGGGTATTCACTCTATTCTACTTAAGAAGAGCCTCTATACAAAAGACGACAAGAATGACACTCTTCAAGAACGATGCTTATCTTTCGCCTCAGCGAATGTCATGCCCTTCGCAATATCATTGGCCATATTCTCATCAGCTTCTACCAGCTTGGGCATAAGCTGAAGGATCTTCTCAACAGCATCTTTAGGCACGCAGACAACACCGTTTAGATCACCAAAGATGATGTCCCCTGGGTTAATTGTCACGTCCAAGGCAGGATCTTGGAGTTTGACGGGAACATTGACCTGTGGGGATATTTAGACTTGAATAAACTTCTTAGATGATGGGTATACTTACCTCGCTTGGACGAGCAACTTCGTGGGGACTTGGTGTTCCCACGTTGCGAGCGTAGACCTATTCGTCGTTAGTCTTGTTAGTGGGATTGGCTGAGAGACGTACTGGAAAATCGAGACCACGGTGTTCTTGTAGATCTCTGAATGTGCCGTCGATGACTGTTCCAGCAGCACCAGAGTATTTGGCTCGAGTGCTCATCAAACCTCCATAAACAGCGTTAAAGACACCATGTGGGGATGAAATAAAGATGACATGGTCCTTTGGGACGGTATCAATCTGACACTATTAGCTGCAGAAAAATGAAATGGGCCTTTTGACTTACATAATGCTCCTTTGGCTTCGGGGCGCTGGTGTAGTTGTTTCGGACGAACTTGACCGTGTATGCAGGCCCGATGAGTTTTGCGTCGCCTTCTTGACGCTGAGGTGACCACATGCTGATGTTAGGTAGAAAGCCGCCATGTGAGATACCCAATTTTAGAAGAGCGTCGGAAACATCGCATCTAGCTGGCGTTAGTGGTGACTGGTTATGATGGTTTGGGGAAGCATCATACGTTGTGTATGCGCGAAGCTTGGTTAGAACTGAGGAGGCCATGATGTCAATTGTCAAGGGTGAGGCTCTATAATGAGGAGTAAGAAATGAAACTATTTACTCTTGAATGCATGTGGGAAGAGTGATCTCGAGATAGTAAGCTTTTAATAAGTTGATCTGATAAGTGAGAGATAAAACCCCTCGGGTGGTGTCCCGGAAAGCTTCCGGGAGTTTGTCCGGGGCCGTATCCGGTGTAAGTCGCTCATTCATCGACAGACCACAAGTTATACAAAAGCCAAGGAAAGTCTGAGATAGTCCAAATCCTCAGCTAACCTACCGTCTTCAGAGCATTCCATCATCATGACCGCCTCCAAGCCCTCGGTCTATGTCCTAGACCCCTACCACCCCGATGCCATCGCAGCACTCCGGGCATCTCCTGACATCACAGCCATCCTCCCAACAGACCCATCCAAAAACACATACCCAGAAAATGCCACAGCAATCATGCTACGCAGCGAAACTCGCTTAGGCGCAAACGAACTCTCTAAATGCAAGAATCTCAAGTTCATCGTCAAGCAAGGTGTCGGCGTTGACAACATCGACCTCAAAGCTGCAGCCGAACATGGGATCAAAGTGTACAATACACCCGGTCTAAACGGCGAAGCGGTCGCTGAGCATACTTTCGCTCTAGCTTTGACTCTGGCTAGGCGTGTAGCCGAGATTGATCGGAGAACGAGAGCTGGGGAGGCTATTGTGCGCAGTCAGACGCTGGGAAAGAGTTTGTATAAAAAGACCCTGGGTGTTGTCGGTATGGGAAATATTGGGTTTTCTGTTGCGAAGAAATGGGTTGGCGCTATGGAAGGAAACATTATTGCTTATGATCCCTTCTCAGATGGAAAGCACTGGCGCAATGCTTTCGGAGAGGGTTTCACTCAAGTTTCTTCCCTACATGATCTTCTCAAAACATCAGACGTGATAACACTACACATCCCTCTCACAAGCACAACTACAAACTCAATCTCAACAGCAGAGTTTGAGGTTATGAAAGATGGAGCTCTTTTGCTTAACTGTTCTCGTGGTGGGATTGTGGATGAAGATGCTCTGTTGGTAGCGTTGAAGAGTGGGAAGTTGTTTGGTGCTGGGCTCGATGCTATGATTACTGAACCGCCTACTCCCGAGGCTTATCCTGAGTTGTTAAGTTTGCAGAATGTGGTGCTTACACCGCATGTTGGGGCGAGTACGATGGAAAATCAGAGTCAGAGTGGGAGGGCGGTTGTTGATGTTGTTTTGGGATTGTTGAAGGGGGAGGACAAGGGCAATAGAGTAGCTTAGATACTATCAATGATGTGTTGCTACTATGTCAGTGTTTGGTAATGTGAGGGACATGGTAGATAGCATGTTATTTAAGTGATAACTCAATGACACGGTCTCACGTAAGATGCTAGAATGATCATGTGATGTCAAAGCCTTCATGTCAGTGATGTATACTTTCTAGGCATGTAACTTATTATCTTCATTAGAACCAGACAGCTCGTTGCTTCTCAATGGCACTTGCACCATGCCATGCCACGGCCATCATGAACTTAACTCTCGATCCTGACGAGTTTTCAATGTCATCTGGAAACCAAGCCACTATGAACAGGGATCTGAGGTCTTGCTGTGTACTGAAGTAGACAAGGCATTGGCTCAGATGTGGTGGTACAGCCTCAGCCTGATCAGAAGTCAGCCCAACTCACGTGAAATATGCATGAACACGTCAGTAATTCCCCCGCTTTCAGCTTGAAACAATGTAGAGATCAACTTCTCATTACTTTCTCCATTCTCTGGTCAATTGCTCTCAAAATGGCCAGCTCGATTATAAGCAAGATTGTTGCCAGCGCGGCCAGCATTCAGAACGACTTTTCCCTCGCAGCCGCCAACCTGAACCTCGATTTCACTCTCATCAAACTTGAGGCGCCAAAAGAGTTCAACAGTGTCGGTACAAGCCTTAGTAGCGTGCGAAAAGAGGATGCCGAGAGAGGCTCGCTCCACCGAACCGCTCGCAAATTAGGTGCCCTTTTCGAGGGCGTGGCTCCGCCTCCCGAACAACTCTTGTCTGCGTACGGGAAAAGGGTTTCAGAGATCTGTGAAAAGAGACATATCGATACCGAAGAGCGAAACCGATATGGGTTATTTTCTCAATTCGCCGGGACAGACTCTGCCAGCCTCTGGGCTGCCGCAACCTCCGGTACAAGTGCCATTTCGGTTCATCTACTAGCCTGTATGATCGCAGGACTATTTGACAGCGCTGAATCTGTTGCTCTGTGGCTGCAGCTCGTCGAGACGAGGAAGTCGGAAATACAAGATACTATCAATCAGGAAATGGACCAAGTCAAAGTCATGGCAAAGGCTCTCGTAACTCAGCAGGAGTTTACCAGAGATGAGCTCGCGGCTTGGGACAACAGTGCTAGATCCTGGATAAACACGGCACATTTAGCTACAGCGGAACAACGTCGGACTGCTCTCCTGTATGCTGATAACACTGGAATTGCAGTCAACACATCCTCCGATCCTTACGAAAGTGTCATTACAGCTTGGAAGGACGCTATGACATCCATGGAGTGTCTCATCAACGGCACGCCCCAGAAAGTGCGCAATGGTGCCGTTATTCTGGCAATCAACTCGTGGCATCTCTACCCAGACCTTTGCATCCTGAGCCACGGTCCAGATGTGGTTCATCAGAGAGATCCACTCATACCCAGCTCTGGAATCTTGACTATCGACATTGAAACGTCTTCAGACGTTCCGAGCAGTGTGACCTGGTCTCTTCCGCTAGCTTACCTGCGGTACTATGGCGAACCTGTTGTTGTAAATCGGGCGCTTGGCGTCAGCTCCGCGGGAATATCCATGGATGAGTTTCGATTTGTTCTTCTTGGTTGTGTTATATCACATTGGCGCGGCTTCAGCGACTCTGTACTGGATGATATTGAATTACTCGCCCGGCTACTGGATGCCATTCGATTCCCAGAAAGATCGGATGAGGACTCTGAACAACAGCGATCGAATTTGCTCCGGATACAGAAAATGACCGGACAGAACTCATGGATCGGTCAGCTATTGACAGCTGCAGACGAGATAGCCTCTATGAACCCCATCCAGCGGGAAACAGCTCTTAAATTAATCAATCATGGTCGCCGACATAGCAGATTTCTTTGCGACCCTAAATGTGCTCCTGAACCTCTCTTCGGACTTTGCCGCATTCCCTCGTTGTTCTCCTTATTGGATGGTCCTGAACCACGTATCAGATATCTCAGACAGTTTGCCAAAGATCTCGGGCTTTCGAATACCAATTGCGTCATTCGATACTACTACTCTCAAGATCACTATGAGTATGCCACTATAGAGCCATTTGATGTGAGCTTGGGTAAAGATAATCTGTCAGGGTATATTCATCGATTGAATGGATCGAATACAGGAACGCAAATTCGATGGATTCCCGTCAAAACTAGCGAGCGAATCTGCCACTGTGGTAATACGTGCCGTCGAAGGCAGGCGGGACATACAATTCAAACCCCCAAAGGGGGCTTCTTAGGGTTGGGAAGGAAGAAAACGAGTCCAGAGAAGTTCTGCGAATGTTTGAAGCGTGGCGGCTGCTCCATTGCTTGCCACGGCCGGAAAGTCACGCCGACCATGAACTGCATTACCGGAATACCTGACCCCCAAGAACGCATAGATTATATCCAGAGCATTGGGGAACAGCCTATGCCGGCCCATGCGGTACCCTTGCTCTCAGACTCTCAAGAAAGTGATGTGGACTTTGGAAACGGAGAGGATTTCGACTCAGCTTTGTTACAGCTTTCAAGAGGTGGCTTTAATCCCTTTATCATACCGGGTCTTCCCCCACTAACACGAAGCAAACAGGAGAGAATAATAACTTTGTCACCCTTCAGTTTTGTGCTGGTGACTCCTGTGCCCAGATTATGAGGGTTGGTCCAATGACAAAAGACAACACCGATCCGCGTAACGCCGGACCAAATGGCCACGAGATTGACTTGGGTCGTTACTTCACAAGGAAGACATTCAAGAACTCAATGCGTTCTGATGACTTTGATCATTACAAGCTCATGGACTGGTTCGAACATCCCGTATGGGCTACAAACAGTAATTTCGTTAGGACACTTCGCGGGTGCGCTGCCGCTGCAGACCTATATTCTCGACTACCAGAGGCTACTATCGACTCCTCGATCGTTGGAAAGACCTCTCTTAGTATGGCTAGGTGGATATCCAGTGTCATCTACAGGGGAGAGTCGCTGTGGAGACTAACACTGTCTCGACCTGAAGCGTTTGCTTGTATCGCGCTGTTTGAAACAGGCCAAAACTTTGACACAGGGTACCTGAAGGATGTATTTGCATTGACGTACGGTAACTCGATATTCGTGGCAAGTTCATTGATGGCAGATCCCTACGAAAAGCCGCTCGCGGCAGAAATCAAGCGTGTAGATGGAAACATTGGCCAGCCGGGGCTATCGCTCCTTATCCCTCCACCAAACCCAAGGATCCGAAAGTCGAATCCCTAGGCTTGGACTGTTCTCAGCCACAAGCAGTTCAATGGTCAAGTCGAGGATTGCTTTTGGAAAACCTCGCTGCACTTGACTCTGACGCAGTACCAGCCTGGCCTACCAGGCCTTAACCAAGATGAGCACTACATCGATGAATCTGCGGCTTTGAGGGAGACTCTCGTGCAGGTAAATGACAGCTCAGACTGGGTTTGCGATCTCGATATCTTGACGACCCTCGAGGATCCCCTTGTTTCTCGAGTCTTATGCTGTGGGCCAACACATTCACCGGGTGACTTTTCAAACACTGGGGCGCTTTCTGGAGCCATCACAGTGGATAATTGGGAAGAGCTACTCACGCCTCCCGTGGATGATGGTGTCTTGGTGGTTCGGACATCTGGAAACTGGCTGGGAAGACTTGCTGCAGTGGGAATCTGTATTCGACTACGTAGACATGCTGTCATTCTTCCTCGGCAACCTTGTTGGTCTTGTGTCGAACTTCACCTTTCGAAGCTTGATACTACGGGCAGCTCATCTCCTGTGTTGATTTTGTGATCGGTCTGGATCCTTACGGCCAGCTACTGGTGTTGTTGAAACTACTAGTTACTGTATTTCATTTTCTATTATATACATTTCCTCCTTCAACAGCTTTGGCAGATTAGAATGACCTAAATTATCGGAGCTGATAGGCGAATTATGCGAGCATCCGTAAGCTTGTCCCATTATAAGCTTATAGAGGGAGCCAACATGACAGCTAGACATCTCCTTTTAAAGTCCAGACTCCCATCTTGGTCGTCCATGCTTCTGCCTAGCGACAAAGTGATGATCCTCTGACCCATACCGCGCGGTACGCGCCGAGTCACGACACTCTCTACCTGATCACTAAGAGGCACCACCGCAGTGAGCGGGAGCTATCACAGCTCTAACGTGTATCCGTCTTGTCTTTAATAGGCATTACCTTAGCCTTGAACCACCGTAGAAAGCACCAAATCTGTCTTGAATCGTAT
Organism: Fusarium nanum; assembly: GCA_004367095.1. Taxonomy (NCBI): domain Eukaryota; kingdom Fungi; phylum Ascomycota; class Sordariomycetes; order Hypocreales; family Nectriaceae; genus Fusarium; species Fusarium nanum. The sequence continues at coordinate 148,795 of QGDY01000116.1, forward strand.
AGCTCTCCAATTAAAAGTGTGCCTAGACATATAGCCAGCTAAAAAGAGTAAGAAATGTTTTAGTCAAAGCGTGGTGGGCGGGGACTGTTAACGGTAGCATTGGTGAGGGTATCACTTTAGTTTCCGCCGGAGGATGAACTACTTAACTTGGCCGTATTAGCAGCGCTGAGTTAGTCTTTTAATGTGTCTTTCTGGCAAAGCTTAACCGACCATTATTTTCCTTGAATGCTATTTCAGGTAGACAATTCAATGTTTATGTTGTATCGAGTGGATAGTCATCCATTCTCTCGGTGTCGTCAATCCCTTGGTATCGCGACGTGTGTCATACTCACATTCTCACATAATAAGTGAGTGCTTATTCATCATCGTACAGCCAATTCACAAATATCACAAATAATTCTAGAATGATTCCAATCTCAATTAAGGTCACTCTAAATGTCACTCTCAATTACTCTATCAGTTACACATAAAATAAACCTCCCGAAAGCTTTCGGTAGACGGTCCAGACCTTTGTGGCTTGGTATTGATTGCTGCCCGGATCCAATAGCGCGGGCGCGCCGATAAAGTTCTAGACTCAGATTGAGTCAATCTGGACTTTGATGGTGGCAAAAATGATAAGCCCAATCCGTTTATGAAATTCGGAATTAAAATTGAGATGGAGATTGAGATTGAGATGGATTGTTGAATGTGAGAAGTGATAGGGCTGAACTGAATTAATTGATTGCCCGATGATGAAAGGGGCCCTGGTTAATTGCGTCAAGTAAACATCCCCTGGAAGTTTAGCGATCATTAGTGGGGATGACTTCAATTAGAGCTGACATGAGCTGAGAACGGTTGATCGTCGCGCGATGAGAAAAAGAAAAAACGATCTACAGGGCGTTGAGTTTGTAAGCGCGATACCCGGTCAATTAACACATTCAATAATTGCAGGGAATTCCTTCGAGATCTGCCATGCATCCAACAACGTTAACTGGTTCGATCAGCGGTGATTTTCCACTCCTCGAGGTATTGACATGGTGAAGGAGGGGTTCATCGTTGCACGATAAGCAAAGAGCAAACAACAGACAGCTTCAAGTTGGCAAGTAAAATACCCAATCAATTGACATACCCTACAACAACAAACAATTAGGAGTCTATGACCACGACACCATCTGTGCAATGAATAATTGACCCCTTTAATAATACATCCCATTTACCCTACAGTATCAACTTCAATCGCCACCACCAGGCTCCCACTTAACAAGCACAAGACAAACGAACTCGGCGTAACAATCCCTCCGCTCAATTAACTCACCTACCTTAGTGTACCAGGAATTCGGGAGCCGCGTGCGCACGATTTTAGCAGACCCCATACAGTACCCGAATTGACATTATCCTCTGCAGTAGTCATGAGCATCACGAGCATCATTGGCGTTTTACTAGTTGAATCCTGCTGACTAGAATCCACTTGGTAAATTACCATCTCTTCAAATGAATGGGATCCATTCGCTGTTTTGTGTTTATTCGATGTTTGTCGCATCATTTTGGTGTACTTATTGGTCTTCGTTTCATAGATAGCATGTGGATACTGCGTGATTCGACCCGAATTCTCGGTACTACCAACAAAGATCCATCTCGATTTCAGCTGACATTTTCTCTCCGGTCCGACAGGTTAGTGGACCGAATTAAGACGGTAATTTGATGAGTGTCTATTCCCATCAATGACAGCTGCACCAATTTCCTGGAAACTCCGATCGGGGATACAATCCCAATTTGATCTGGTTGCCGTAAAATGTGGCTTGCGCGTCAGGGGTAGACTCACTGTTAGTTGACTTGGGTCAGGCCAAGTTCAGGTCAGTGTGTTCTGGGGGAGACCAACGTAACGGCTAACACGGAGGATTCATCCGCAGAGACCAGTAATCGGATCTAGCATTCATCCATCGTGGCGTTGGCGTCAGCGTCAAAGCTCTGTGTGTCTGTGTCTCGATTGCTTTGACCTTTTTCTCGGGAAGAAATCTCCTTGAATCCAGGGTCTCGACAACCATCTCACTCAATTGAAGATGAGAGCACTTCTACCACCAATTGAGGCCATTCAATACTGGATGTTTGCACGCTAATGGACTTAATTTGAACAGAGTTCATCCTCCAAATCCGAAAGAATGGATGGCTGCGCAAGCCACTTTGCCAAGGTGCAGATTAGACGGAGACTCTAAGCCCCTGGGCGTTTTCGTGTTTGCTCTTCATTTATCGGGAGGCGCGCGCATTGAACAATTGTTGGTGGCTCATGGGCTCGATTTAGGCAAAAAAGAAACAATACGATGAGATTGAGATTGCCGTTCCCGTGTTGACCGGGTAGCATGCATGCATAGGCGAGGTCGAGATGAGATCCATTGTTTGTTCAGATCTGTAGATCCAATCGGTAAAGTGACAGTTCATATTTTTCGCCACGACGGTGCGAACAAACGGTCTTTTTTTTTCCCCTTGCTTCTTAGAAGCTTGATTTTTATTCTACGTATCGTTTTCCAATTAAGGTGTCGGCGTCATTCCAGACATTCTCTCATTTGCGCGACAGTATCTTCACCAGTATCAGGTATGCAAGTCTCGGGCGGGGGCGCCTGGAACATGAAATCGCAAGATTCGAGATTCATCGGCAAGACAAGTCTCAGTTATCGCATGCGCAACGGCTGCATAATGGCGTGATTCTACGTCACTGAACCTCAGTGGTCTACTCCTTGCATGTGGTTATTTCCATGACAGTTAAGCAGGGAGACACAAATCAAGTATATCGTCGCGACCTGTCGCATTACACAGGAGCAGCCGAGAATTGGAATGAGAAGCGATATGTCAAAAGTTAAATACTGCTTCTTTCGTCAAACTTTACTGTCGCGACAGGAATGCGGCTTTCTGAATAGCATGCGCAAGTGCCGTTTGCGAAATTCCGGGGGAGGCGAGTCCGTAAATACTCGGATGGGTCCCGGTTCTTTGGGTCTCTTGGCGACACTGACAGTTGATCTATCATTCAAGGGAGCTGTCTTGCATGATAATCCAGTGGCTAGGTAGAGTGGCCACGAAATAAAAAGCAAAGAGAAACAGATGGAGAGCACTAATGTACGGTACTCGCCCGTATAAACGGTATCCCGCTGCATGGATGCGTCACTGTCCACTGTCATTTATTACAGGTAATAACGGGATCACGTCAAGAAACGAACTGCTGGTCCACTGCAGTTACTCTCACAGGGAGATATGACTGCCCCCTTTCCTTTTTCCGCAGTGGAGATGAACTTGTTTCCGGATCGAGCATCGCGGGAGGAGTCAAGCTTCAAACTTACCACGCTCTAGACTTTCCCAAGCCCCTTGCATATGTATACTCCACGTGGCAGATAAGTTTGTACAGTGTATTCTACAGTAAGATGTAAATGAAACTTGGCGAGGCTGTTAACTGGCATGTCTGTTGTGAATTGAATTGGGCATTGATGATAAGGCTGCTAATTACCGGGTTTCCGTTGTTCAATTAATTCAAGGATCTTCTTACCGGCGATCGCTGAAGTGAAGTGGTATTGAGGGTCAGGGGTCCGAGACATGAGCGCACTGTTAATGTAGGGAGTCTTGACTCTGTACCCGCTGAAGGATTCACGCAAGGGAACAACAACATCACCAACATCAACATCACCAGCCTCATGATTAATCCTGTGATATCTCTTTTCTTTTCTTTTGATCAATTGTTTGTTCAATCAAGTTAATAATTAATGGCAAATGATTCTCACCCTGTCCTGGTTTGGCGTCAGGAACGTCTGCATCTTACCCTTCCCCTAGCGTAAAGTCTCTACCCATCCTAACCCCCGGTTCAGCTCGCGAATAAACTTTTGACTACCACTACCCATGCAGTAGCAAAATGTCTCACTTGCATCTCTAAATGGGTAGAATCTGCATTGAACCCTGTTGTGTTTACCAGCTGATATCGTACCGTCTCCATCCATTTGCTACCCGTCTCCAGCTATCAATCTTACTCATGTCAAGTTTTACGTACAAGCCGAGGTAGATACAGACAAGATTGCGAGATGGGAATGGGATTTCCCGTACACTAGATACTAGCATGTGTCGCTTTGACAATGTACTGTACTCCATCTAACGGCAATCAGCTACTCTATTCAGGACCAAGCTTTCCCGATCTGGACCCAAGAAAAAAAAAAAAAAAAAAACGCCGTCGGTCGGGATGGTCTCGTAAAACGCCGTCCTCCAGCTGTCGCACACACTACTAGCTCACGTACTAATTGTGTGTGACTGCTAGTGGTCCGTGAGAAAATCGTCAACTGAGCTGGGACCTCCTCCTGTTGGTCGGGAACAAAATGTGGCTTTTTTTTCGTGACCCCAATATCCTGTCTCTCTCTGTCACTTATCTTATTGCTTCTGTGGATTGTTACACTACTTTTGTGATATGTTTTTTTTTTTTTTTTTTTTCTTGTATCCCTCGCAGATAACTATTCCCACCTCGCTTGGAGAAAGCCCGGGATTGCAATAAACTACTTGTCCAAGGGTGGTATATCCCCCGTTGATATAGAGCATCTAGGCATCTCACTGTGATATCGTGAGATACAGGGGTACAACCCACCCCATGTTTAGTCCCATGTCAAAGCGCCGATCTACCATTACAAGCAGGGGTTTCCCTACCCTCCCTCTCCTCTCCCTACAGATCCAACAAAGGTGATCGATTGCTGTATGTATTCGTATCCACTCCCCCTGTCACTGCCACTGCACTGTACTGTGCAACTTCAAGCCCGCCCGGTAGATCCGTACTGGGCCTAGAACCCTGCCTAGTCCCAACCTACTCCGTACACACTTACCTACAGTGCGGTACCTGACCTGGAATGCCATCCCGCCTCAAACCTACCTTTGGGGGACTCGACCACTCTCTTGCTCTTCCCGTCGAGCGCCATAAAACCAGTCGCTCCCGCTTTTTTTCCCATTCCCCCTCCCCCTACTAAGAGTAGCCCATTTCCCTCTTTTTTCCTTTCTTTTACTATGACCGCTCAAGTCGCTCCTCTGGGTAATCCTGCTGCAGCTACTACTGACAAGGAGTACTCGTTCATAGAAGCTCTTGCTCTTGGTCCTAGGGAATCTTTCTCGCTTGTCTCAAACGAAGCTCTTGGTTTACCTAGCAGTCCTACTTCACCGCGAGCTCCTCGAGTTCAACCGTCTACAGCATCTCTACCGAATCCTACAGGTGGTGTTGTTGCCGCAAGACCAAAGACTCCTCCCCCGCAGAAGCGAGTCATTCCCGTCTCTGCTCAGGCCTACGTCCCTGCTAGTCCAGCAAAGACCGTCGCAGCCACCAAGAAGCCCGCTTCAGTAACCACCTCTTCTCCTCCCACCACTGCCGTGACAAAAACATCCACCACATCGTCCATCAAAACTTCAACCCCTACAACAGCCACCGCACCTCGATCGCTCACCAGCAAAAAGAGCAGCGTCATGGCGAACGTCGCCAAAGCCCAAGGCTCATGCCTTGAGCTCTGCCACAAGACCACCGCCCTCGGCGACCGCATCTCTGTCCGCATGCTAGAATACCTTACAATGGTCACCAAGCAACCCCACGGCCTCGACGTCCTAGCGCACGACTTCCTCGACACGTGCGAGATTCTATTCTCTATCGAGGCCGGCCTCGGAGAGTGCATTCGCAACCAGCAGACCTTCCCAGCAGATGTCATCTCAGAGCTTAGCAAGAAGTTCCGCGTTACTCAGGCTGACTTTCAGCTGCTCGATCAGATGCTCGGCAAGTTTCTCGAGAATGAACGTAAGGGTGCTATGGGACGCATGAGACGTGGTTGGGGTCGCATCTTTGGTGATAATGATATCGAGAAGATGATCAATGCTCTCGGTCGCACGAGGGAGAGTCTGCGTATGAGTGCGCTTATGTTTCAGTGGAGTTTGGGTAATGAGAAGATTGAGAATGAGCTGGGTATTGGATACACTGGTCTCGCAGCAGCACTCGATCGCATGGACTCTCGCGCTGGTGTCGCGCCGAGATCAAAGGTTTCCGACGCTGGTGGTTCACAGTACAGACCATCCTCCGCATCTGCGCATCGCGGTATGGAGGGTCACGTCATGTCCATCAACTCACAACCTCCCCTTCCTCCTCTCCCCTGGGCAGACCGCTCTGCTTCTCTTCACACTGATCCTCTCGGTTCTCACCACGATGCGCGCTCATTCAGCAACCACCACCACAACACTGCCTCTTCAGTGCACTCCAACGAGCGATACCACTCTGGCACGACAGCTACATTTGATCGCATGAGCACATTTGACGAACACCATGAAACCCGATCGCAACATACCCAAATATCCGACAGCGAAGCATCCCTCGAAGAACTCGCTGGTCTTGATCTCAACGGCGGTACAAAGGTTGTTCGTCTCAAGGCTGATCCGTTCAGCATGCCGCGCTGGAACCCGCGCAACACCAACGGCGCTGACGCCGCGAATCTCAAGACTGCTCTTATCAGCGCTGTTCGCGGTAAGAATCACAAGCTCATCGAGCAATTGCTGGACCGTGGTGTTTCTGCAAACACTGGATCGGACCATCTCGCGCTCAAGGAAGCAGTCTTGAACTGCGACGCAGAAGCTGTGAGACTACTCCTCCTCTTCGGCGCTGATCCCAACGGTATTGACCGCGATGGCGTGACTCCCCTCTTGGCAGCCGTCGAGCGCTCTTTCATCGCCGGTGCCGTCCAACTTCTCAAGTACGGTGCCGACCCACGCTTCCAAATCGGTCCCGATAACGAGACTCCTCTTGCTGCCGCTTGTATCGCCAACAAGGTCAACTTTGCACACCTTCTTCTTATCTACGGCGGTGATCCCAACCAACTGACTGCTACTGGCGAAACCCTTCTCAGCAGCGCCATTAATAAGAAGACACCCAAGAAGTTCATCGATCTCATCCTCGACTACGGCGCTGACCCCGATGGCAAGAGTCGCGAGGGTAAGACCGCTCTCTTCGAAGCCATCCAGAACTCGCGCGTCGACATTGTCACTTCTCTTCTGGACCACGGTGCTAATCCCAACTTGCCTGGTCCCAAGCACATGCTCTGGCCTGCTACATACCAAGCAGCCTGTCTGCAAGTTCTTCTTAATCACGGCGCTGACCCCAAGAAGGCACCCGGTATCATGGAGTTGGCCGTCAGTGTCAACAACATCGAGTCCGTCAAGATCCTGCTCAACGCAAAGGTCGATCCCAACCTCAAGAAGGACGGTGTTTACACTCCCCTCTGTACATCCATCCGTGATAACAGACCGGATATCTTCAACCTCCTCCTCGCCAACAAGGCAGACCCCAACGTCCCTGCATCCGAGTACCCAGCCTTCAAGTGCATCACGCACAACCGCCTTCAATTCCTCCCCCCACTAGTCGAAGCTGGTGCCAACCTTTCTTCACCAAAGGGTATCGTCGAGACTGCTGTCAGCGTCAACAACATTGAAGCTCTGACGTGGCTTCTCGAGAAGGGCATGAACCCGAATGACAAGAACCCCAAGGGCCACTCCCCCTTGACGACCGCTATTCGCGAGAACAGGATCGAGATGGTCGACTTTCTTCTCAGCAACGGCGCTGATCCTAATGTTCGTGGTCAAGATTGGCCTGTGTGCATGGCCGTCCGCAATCCCCCCATCCTCAAGCGCATTCTCAGCGTACTTGCCGAGCCTCGCGCTTTCAAGGGTGTGATGGAAATGGCTGTCGTCGCCAACCAACTCGAATCCGTGAAACTTCTCCTCAACGCTGGTGTATCGGTAGAGGACAAGAACGGCGGTGTCTTTTCACCGCTTACATCCGCCATTCGCGAAGATCGCAAGGACATAGTATGGTACCTGATCAACGAAGGCGGCGCCGACATTAACGCGCCCGGCGAACATCTCCCCGTCGTCAAAGCCCTCCGACGCTACCGCGGCGACGGCGAGATTCTCGAATTCCTCCTCGAGCACGGCGCGGATCCCAACAAGGTGTACCGCGGCTGGAACGGCGTCATGCAAGCCGTCGAGAACGGCGATGAGCAAATCCTCCGTCTGTTGGGTGAAAAGGCTGGGTTTGACTTGGATGTCAAGGATGAGCTTGACCGAAGTGTGACTGAGATTGCTGCTTCTCGAGGATGGGATGAGGCTGTTGCTATTCTGCAGGAGTATGCTATTGTCAAGTCCTCATAATATGCTGTTGCTATGTAAGATGATGAATGTTTTGGGATTGGGATTTTTGGAGTCTGCGATTGTTTGCTCTAAGGGTTTGTCTTTTTACACATTATATCCTCTTTGTTGATCTGGTTTGTTGATCTGGCTTCATACCTGGCACTGGTGTGCTGTTGTATTTGCTTGTCTGTAGACACATATTTTCTTTGTCAATCTATTTATGATAATACATATGTTAAACAATCTTGACTTTCGCAATGTGCATCTTTCTGTGGCCTTTGACTTGAGTAAATTCTGAATGTCGTGCTGTGAATATGAGATGTCACCGAAATCTTGGAGTTGCGACGGGCGGGAAGTGTTTTAGTGACGGTCTTCAGTGGACTTCCACTGTAACATCACTCACCATCACCAGCCACACCTCATCAAACCTCCTCAATTGAATCACCTCACAACAATCTTGAACCTCATCATTAACAAACAATCATTTAATTCATTAAACTTCTATCTATAGTCTGTTTCCCATATTCACATGAACACTCTTAATCTGCGTATAAGCCTCCAACCCCGCCTCTCCAAGCTCCCTTCCAATACCACTCTGCTTGACACCACCAAACGGCACCCGAGGATCACAATCCTGACTACTGTTAATCCAAACCATACCAGCCTCAATAGCCGCCGCAACACGATGTCCCCGTTCAAGGTTCGTCGTGAACGCGGCAGCGCCTAAGCCGTAGGTTGTATCGTTCGCTAACTCGATAGCTTCCGCTTCGGTCTTGAAAGTAGAAATAACAACGACTGGACCGAAGATTTCTTCGCGGAAGACGCGCATGCTGGGCTTCACGTCTGTGAAGACCGTGGGGGAAATGTAGAAACCTTTGTCTGAGTCGCCGACCTTGAGGGGACCACCGCCGGCTGCGACTGTGGCACCTTCTTTCTTGCCAATGTCGATATACTCGAGAATGCGCTCGTATTGCACCTTTGACACTTGAGGGCCTTGATATGTGTCCTTGTCCCACTGATTGCCCACTTTACTCACAGTATTAAGCGTCTCAATGAATTGTTTAATGAACGACTCATAAATAGACTCTTGCACAAGAATGCGCGACGTGGCAGTGCAAATCTGTCCTTGATTCGACATGATGCCGAAATGCGACCACTTAACAGCCTGATCAAGCTCCGCATCCTCAAACACAAGCAAAGGCGACTTTCCACCCGTCTCGAGCGTGATGTTCTTGAGTGTCTTTGCCGCGACGCCCATGATGCTAGCAGCTGTCGCCGTAGACCCGGTAAAGGCAATCTTGTCGACGAGAGGATGCTGAACAAGCGCTGCACCGGTATCTTTGCCTAGTCCATTGACGATGTTGACGACTCCGGGTGGGAAACCAGCTTCTTTGATGAGTTCTCCAAGAACTAACAAACTGAGGGGCGTTTGTTCGGCGGCTTTGATGACGACCGCATTTCCACAAGCCAACGCAGGACCGAGTTTCCACGTAGCCATAGAAAGAGGATAATTCCAAGGGATGATCTGCGCGACGACACCGACAGGCTGACGAATCGTGTACGCGAACTTCTGAGGTGTGGTGTTGATAGTCTGGCCGAATGTCTTATCGGCCCAGCCAGAGTAATAACGAATAACACCGACCGCCTCAACAAGATCATTCTCCAGCGTTTCAATGTACGTCTTTCCATTATCCCACGCATCAATAGTAGCGAACAATTCCTTTTTGGAATCGATTAGGTCTGCTAGTTTGGCCATGAGGTGGCCTCTGTCTGAGGCGGGCAAATCGCGCCATGCGGGGGATTTCATGGCTGCTTTTGCGGCTTTGACGGCTTTGTCGATGTCTGTTGCGTCTGCGGCTTGGACTGTTGCGATTTCATTTTCGGTGCTGAGAGTGTAAGTGAGGGTAAATGGGAAGGTGAACGGGGGAGACTTACGCTGGGTCGATGGATGTGAGGGTTTGGTTGCTTGATGAGAGCACGAATTCGTTGTTGATGAAGAGGCCTGTGGGCTGAGACCACTTTACGCCGTTGGGGGCAGTGAGTTCAATTGAAGGTGCCATTTTGAGTAAGATGAATGATGAGATGAAACAAAATAGTCAAGATGAGAGCGGTTCTTGTACTTCAAAGATCCTAGTACCCGACGTTAAGCAGTGACTCTGATGATGAGAATGGAGAGAGATTCCGTCGCGGATGCCTTCTCTTTTTATCTCCTGCGCCGACGGGTTAGGGAAGTGAAGCCTACGACCTCCGCTGTAAATTACCCCGCATCCCCCACAGAGGGGCTAATCTCCAGCTGGGCAAAGAAGTGCACTTTTTGACAATCTCCATTCACCTGCCATTCACAGATAACAATCTTCAAAGATAACAGAACATTCTTCATTCAATTAAGTAGGTATCTTAGAGGTTGGCCTTCTTCTTAGCCTCAGCCTCTTCAGCCACAGCTCTAGGAATTTCCTTATCCAATCCACTCTCACTAGGCTTCCACCCCAAAACCTCAGTGGCGCGAACAGGCTTGCTTCTAGCATTGCTGCCGAAAAAGACTGATCCCGCTGGCAGAGCAGTATCAAGCTCAGGCTTCCATAGTTCTTCTACTTCTAGTGTATCAATGTGTCCTTGATCTTTTGCTGCTTGAGCGACCTTGTCTGAGATTTCTGCCCATGTCTGTAATTGTCAGCAATTGAACCTGTAGTAAAGTGAGGGGACGCACCATTTCACCAACACCAGGCAAGTAAATGCCATTCTCTCCCCAGATCTTGTCGCTATCATCACCCTTCTCAGCCTTTTCGGTAAGAAGAACAAACAGTCTCGCAAGATCAGCGACATGAACATTCGTCCAAGCAGCCAGACCACGTCCACCCCTCACCGCATGACCGCGCTCAATCGCAACCTTTGACAAAGCGGGGATCTGCACACTGCGCTGCTTAACAGAGCCTTCACCCTTGCCGTAAATGATGGGAGGGAAAACAATGGCTGTCTTGATAGAAGGTGTTTCTTGGGAGATTTTGAGAATGGCGTTGTCTACAGCCCTGGACTCGTGGGAGCGGATGAGGTCTAGGATGGAGGATACGTCGTTGAGATCGTCGAATACGGCGGATGAGGGTTCGCCGGGTTTGAAGGAGGGTGATGAGAGATCTTTGATGGGGAGGAGAGATGCGCCAGAGATTTGAATCAAATAAGCTAGAATTGTCAATTAACCATTCACTCCATCAATTGAGTCTCACTTACCCTTGTTCTTGCTCTTCAGTCCCTCTTGAATAGCCTTCAATGATCCAACATGTTTATTCGACGCGACATCTACCTCGTCAGTACAACCCACTTCTCAATCGGTGAAACATACTCAGAACAACATCAGCCTTTTCAGCTTCACTTTTCACAAGATCACTGTCATCCAAGTCACCCACCACAGTGCGCACCTTGGGATACGCCTGCGACACGGTCTCGGCGGCGTGGCTGTCTCGTACGAGGGTGACGATGTTGTACTCTGGGTGAGACTGGGTCAATTGGTGGAGGAGTTGACCTCCGACGTAACCCGAGGCACCGGTACTATGAGTTGTCAGTGGGGTACAACTTTGAGTTAGGTATGTTGTGTTCCTTACAGAAAGATGGATGTCATTTGGTGAATGTGAATGTATCAATTAAGTGAGTCGTGCCAATTTTGGTGAGTTGAATTAGGTGGTGATGCCACTGAAGCACTACACTGAGGGGTATTTATGCCCCCAGAACATTCACATTATTAATCTCACATTACAAATTACGACATTGCGGGGTGAAAAGAGAAGGGTCTTGGCTATTGTAGAATTGATTGGCATTTATAAGCCTGCATTTAATAATGTTTTATCACAAGGGATTGTCTTATCGCGGAAGCTTACTCTTTTAGAGGGCATGTACTAAAGCGTTGGCCACTCGTGGAGACTTGCCTGTTTTTGAGAGACGTCCCAGATGGAGGTTGTAGACAATCACGCGGATTGAACGAATTGAGAAGATGTAGAAGCATATAATACAGAGTTATTGAACAATTGATCAGTCTCATTCATCATCCTTTTACTTATATCATTTCATCAGTCAAAGTCACATACACTCAAAATGGCCCCTCAAGAACTCACAGGCATCCTTGTCGCCCTCATCACCCCCTTCAAACAAGACGGCTCAGTAGACTATGAAGCCCTCGACGCCCACATCCAATCCCAAATCTCCGCCGGCGTCCACGGTCTCGTCCCCGGCGGCAGCACAGGCGAATTCACCGCTCTAACCGTGCAAGAGCGCAAAGACGTGCTCACCCAAGTCATCAAGTCCGCAGCTGGCCGCGTTCCTGTCGTCGCTGGCATCGGTGACCTTACTACCGTTGGAGTCGTTGATCTTGCTAAGCATGCTGCTGAGGCTGGTGCTGCTGCTACTATGATTGTCCCGCCTTTTTATGATGCGCCTAGCTTGAAGCAGCTCAGGGCTATGTTTGAGGAGATTTATAAGGAGAGTGGATTGCCGATTATGTACTACAATATTCCTAGTGCAAGCGGTGTTAGTCTTTCACCCGCTGAGATTGCTGGTTTGTCAGAGGTCGGAGTCAAGTATCTCAAAGATACATCCGGCAACGCCCCTGCCCTCACAGACCTACTCTTCCACCACCACAACGCCATCACAGCCCTCAACGGATGGGACACACTGACTTTCTACGGTCTTTGTGCCGGCGCCAAAGGTTCCGTGTGGGGAACCACCAACATCCTTCCCGAGTTGTCAGTTGAGCTTTGGAACGCTATTGCGAGAGATGGCGATATCAAGAAGGGACGGGAGCTGTGGAGTAAGATTTTCCCTGTTTGCAAGTTTTTGGAAGCGCACCATTATGGTGCTGGTATTAAGACTGGTTTGGAGTTGAGGGGATTTAAGACGGGTGGTTTGAGGAAGCCTTTTGAGTTGCTTGAGGGTGCTGAGAGGGAGGAGTTGGCGAAGCTTCTTAAGGATGCTGGTGTTAAGTTGGCTTAGATGATTTAGGTAGTTATTTATGAGATTAAAATAGTAAAATAGACAAAGTCACAGATATGAAGACTATCCTTGAGCGAATGACATGTCAAAACACCAGCGTCAGAATCGTCAAAGGACTGGGAAGCTGTATATATATATCGTAACATCTAACTCATCCCTCCATAACCAAACTCTGCCAACTCATAGTCCAATCCCCCGTCTCCCTCCTCCGTTCCCAAATCAACGGCACAACAACCCCCGCCGGCCTCTCCGTAAAATAAACCCCCTTCTCATCCGTCACACTAAGACACTTCAATGCCCGTTCCTGCAAATCCGGCGCAACAGCCTCACATCCCGCTACAAAAGCAGGCCACGCCAAACTCGTAGCAAAGTCCTGCTCATCTATCAATTCCGACAGATGCGGCTCTAGATAGTCTAATGTTTTGCGCACCATATCTTGTAATATCATGGCGTTCATGTCGTAGACGCGCCGGTAGAAGTAGATTACTAGTGCTTGGTGTATTGCTAGTGTCATGGATCGTACTTGGGGATGGGTGACGAGATTATCGTCAGAGGTTGTTTCGGCGGGGAGGGTTGTTGGCCATGCCCAGATTCTGTTTTCAAGAGTCTTTGTATGTTTTGCCAATGCTTCAGAAATAGCAGGATTACACCGTGCCGCACTCTCCAATCTGGCCTTCTCATTAGCAAGTGACACAGTCTGACTTAGCAGCGTCATCAAACTCTCAGGAATTCCGTAAATCACCGGATACAGCGTTTGGTTCCATCTCCCTTGGACTTCCAAGTGAATATCGTTGAAACCAATCTCATCAGTCTTTTCAAGCGCGGGATCAAGACCCATGTTGAGACCTTCTTCTGTGATGCGGAATGTGCGGCTGACTTCTAGTTGATTATCGGTAGGATCGGGGAGGGCGAAGGACATGCTTTCTGATATCACGCGGAGGTGGGTGTACATGTGGTGTAAGAGACGGGTTTTGAAGGGGTTTTGGTTGTCGAGGCCGCGGAGACGAATGAGACGTTCTGCATCGAGAAGAAATACTCTGAAAGCTCGCGTACCATTATGTAGCTACCACTGTTAGTATTTCACTCTATAGTAGGAGGTCGCAGACTTACCGATGTCATGGCCATAGCAAGTATAGCCATCAAAAGCTCCTTATAACTGGCCTGTCGCGGCCCAAACATCTCATGTTGAAGCGCCTGTCTGAGATGACTCTGCGCCCGTTCATGGTTCTTCAATCCCACCTCCTTCCAATGTGATCCTGATTGTGTCATATGAAGTTGCAAAGCACTATGAGCAAGAAGAGTGTAAAATATCGATGAGCGAGTATGAGATGCTTCGTTCCAGAGGGATAATTCAGCGAATGTTTCTAGTGCGCAGGGAAGAAAGATGATTTCCCAGGGTGATTTACGCTTGGCGTGCATTGTGGAGCGACCGGCCATGTTTTGACGGTAGTGTCTCAGTAATTGCTCTGTTTCTTTTGGGAGACCACTACTGCATGTTGGGATATCTTTTGGTAGTGTGATAACATCCGTAACGTGTGCCGAGTAGACGTCTTCTGCTTCGGGTTCAGGTGGTCCGATGACTTGTGATATAAATCCCGGACTAAAGAATGCGAGTCCTTCTGCCCCCGATGGATCATCCATGAAGAAATTCGGCATGGAGTCATGATCTGGTTCATCGTTCAGACCAAAGTTGGGATCTAGTGATGCGGTAAAGATATCCATATCATCACCAGGTAGTTGATCAGGCCAATCCGAGCGTTGAATCTCTTCCACAAAACCATCTGTCTCGGGATACATACTAGTAAAAGTATTATCCGTGTTCGTGTCCGGTGATAGCTCAACCGTAACAGCCGGCGACGACTCTTCAACAGATTGAAACACTCCAAAAGGGCCCTTCATCAAAGCAGACTCAATACTCCTCTCACAAGCAGCATCTATATCAGTGAGAAGTGAAACAGCCGTTCTTCGTCCCAGGCTTTGAGATAGTTCATCACTCATCACCTTGCGTTGAGTCTCTACAACCAATTAGCATCCACCATGAACGGAGAGTAGTAACCCGGGGACATACCGGAGAAGAGTGGATACCGATACTCGGACCCCCGATGACTCTGCTGCAACTCCGGCTTAACGCCATCATCCGTAATCCAAAACAATTTCGCCCCGTACCCTCCGCAGTTTAAGCCTAGGCGTTGACACGTGCCGCATTCGGGTTGTGCTTCGTCGCATTTTGCGTGTCTGCTTCGACAGGTGCGGCAGCCTGTGAATGTTCTTGTGCGTTCTACCTTTGGCATTTCGACAACCCAAAATAATGAAAAGTGAGTATCAGATTGAGAAGGTGATTAGGTGTTTGTCAAGAAAGGCAAGTGGAGAAGATATTCCAAGAAATTAGAAAAAGAATTCACCTGAAAAGAGAAGACGATGTGCTATTATGACCTTCTCGAGTGTTTGAGACTCCAATTGAAAAGGGAATGTTTCCGCGAGAAAGGAAAGTGGGGCGTTGATTACGGGGTTGCCGCTGGGAATGGATGCATCTGAGTTCAAGCTAGCAGTGGCCAATGGATAACAGTGGAGGACATCTCAGCTGGAGTCATAGATTCCAATTGTGCTAATGCTTGCAATAAAAACAGCTTGGTACTGTGGTCTAGTTGGTCATGACATCTCGTTAACACCGAGAAGGTCCCCGGTTCGAGCCCGGGCAGAACCTCACTTTTTGACTTTTTGCATTCCGGCAAACTGACTGCGTATCTTCCCATCGAAGGCGATTGCGTTGGTATTCGGCTTAAATTTTGAGTTTTTGGTTTCTATATACTATTTAACAGCATGTTTTCTGAAAAGTCATCAAACCACAACTGTGGAAAGGAATCAAGGTCAAAGAAGGGATTGATGCTCCCTGTTTCGACACAATCTGAGAAATCGTAGTATGGAAAAGCAGGCATCTGCGATCCTTGGCCCTGCGTTTCCTCTGCCAAGCCCTTCTCTTTTGATTCGATGGTATGTTGTCCATCGCTCGAGTTAAGACCTCTGGTAAGAATATCGATACTCTTCTGTATGCCCGGACAACTCGCCCGAATAGCATTCAGCGCACGCATAAACGTCTCAAAACGCTGTGTCGTCCCCGGTCTCCCATCCTTCATATCCTGCACCACCACCGTAGCAGCAGTGTAAGTACAGTATGCCATTATATACGTGAAACGCAGAAAACCAAAGGTCGTTTCGAGGAGCTGGAGGAGCTGTTCTACTGCTTCGGATGCTTCTTGGCAGGTTGTTCTGCAGATTGTGTTGTTGAGGAAAGGTCTGTGGAGGAGAATCATGGTGGTGTGATAAAGCATGCTGGGGTTGTTAGAATAGTTTTATCTGTGGTGGGTGACTTACTGTTGGGCTACCATGTGTGTTGGTGGACATGGCAGTTCTTTATAGTCGACGTTCAAGACAACGGGGAGATTCGCACGCCATGTCTGCAATCTTCCTCGTGTAGATTGTATGAAATCCAATACATCCCTCGTTCGTTTACTACCATAGATATTCAGCAGGATATCATTGATAATAACACTGATCTTGCAAGTATGCGCAAACGTGAGCAACAGATGTGCCGGTCGCGGAGTATACTCAATCGTATCGCCCTCCGCGGAACGACACTCATCCTCAGCAAACTGATAAGGCGGCCACACTCCTGTCTCGATTGTCTCTGGCATAGCAGGCTCCCACTTGGGCGGCTCGGGTAAAGATGGTGTTCTTCCAAGATATAAACTCAGAGTCTTATCCCACGAATAACAAGACCAAGCAAGATGTCTCCCCAATCTCGTCCTCGTGCTATCCTCATTGCTATTCACTTCAGAGAAAAGACCAATATCGATTGCAACACGAAACGCCATACCCCCATAAAGCCAAGCTTGCGAAACAGAGCCCCGTCCAATCTCCCTTGCACTGAATTGAAGTAGAGCTTGAACAAGTGGTATAGACCCCTCGTTGTGAATCTCATGACTAAACAGCAACTTCGCTCTCGCAAGTAGATTCTCCGTTAAATGACATTCTCTGAATCTTGTAGAGTGTAGACAGAGAACTGTCAAGAGGAACGGCGAAAAATTTGGTCCAGCGGTGGCTACGTCGCGGAGAAAGATTGCGCGCGGGACGAACATGAAGTTTGCGTGGACCCATGTCCAATGTGTTGTGAAGAGACGACGCATTACGTCTTCGGGAATGTTGAGAAAGATTGAGGCGCTGGAAATGGCTTCGGTTTCGAATATGTCGAGATCGGGAGATTCAACTTCGATGGGGAGAGCTTGAAGAGGGCGACTTGCTGGGCTTTCCGCGGCGGTTGGTTGCAGGGGAGTATCGCCAGGATCATGGACTGCGGAGGTTGTGTCGTAATATGTAGGCTCATCAAGAGATTTATCCGTGTTCTCAATAGGTGGCAACGGTTCAATCAGCGTTGGTCTGTTCTGTTCTACTCCCACTGGACTGGCATTGTTCTTCAGCTGCTTGACAGTCTCCTCCAATTCCGCAATTCTATCCGCCATAGCGCGAATTTGCGTCATGGGAGGTGGCCGATCATAATCGCATGTTTCCCCGTATGCGATGCAGATACCGCAGACTGGCTGGCCGCCGTCGCATCGGACTTTGCGGAGACGACAGCCTTTGCATGTTAGACGCGCCGTCTTTTTGGGCTCTGAATCTCTTTTTCGTTTCGGCATCTGAGCAGGACCTTGAAGATTCGCAATGGTAATTGAATTGTGGAGGTTGGTGTTGAGAAATTATGCCCGGAATGCGCGGGCTGATTGCTGACGAGGTCCCTCTAAATTGTCGGTAGCTCAGCGTACCCCGCCGCTAAACCCCGGGCGATTATTGCTGGACCTACCCTGCTCGCTGGAATGGACATGAACAACAAATTACTTTACCTGTACATGATTCACTGACCTCAAAGAAATTGGCATCAGGTTCTAGTAAGAGTAGTATCATTTCGATTTCTCATGCGACAGTTTATTCTTGAGCCATCATCATTGTATGGCATACTGCGTTAATGTCGTCGAAATAGCAGTGTCAAGTTGTCCTCTGAGAGAACACCTCTCAGATATAACAACACCATGTTAAATGTGACGACATCGTCATGGGGATATCCACCAAGAAGATAGTTCACGCTGGCCAATCTAAAGTTGATGGATCATTCTACGCCCGACGACAGTGTTGAGAAATCCGAAGGAACAACTGCTCCGCAAAGACCTACCAGATCAAGACAGTCAACTCATTATTGAGGGCTGTTGGTCGCAAAAGCATGGACTGCGACGCCGCAATAATGCACCTTCTTCAACCGAATTAGACCGACAATGACTTGTAAGACGGTATATAGACTGACAGATCATCTTCGATCTCAGACATCAAACACAACAAATATTCATCAATATTCCAAGTCCAATCAGAACCAACATTACAGAATGTCTTCTCCGCCCACAGCTTCTACTCCACCGGCAATTTTCTACAATATCGACCCTAATACCAACCCAGCTACATGGCCAAGTTTGGCCAATGTAACTGGCATAGTCAGTATTTGCAAAGTCAACGTTATCTTCATCAACATCAACGCAGCCTCAAACTTTCGTCTCCTTCGCACTGGGACTAACGGGCATGTCCATGAGGCTGTCAACTAAGTCACTAAACACGTTGCCCGTGGACTATATAGGATTATTAGCATGAATGTGAGCGAGTATTGTTGTCATGTCGTGATGGCTACTGAAATACCGAGGGATGAGCTCATGTGGAAGAACGGGTTTCCTTGGGACAGAGAGGATGATCCTCAGCCTCCGGTTGCTCTTGAGTAGGACTGTTGCAAATGGATCATTTGGTAGCTGCAGGTTTCTTTCTTCGAGGAGTAGTCTTTCATTGTAAAGTGATATAGGTGGGCAATGATCTAAAGCGGAATAGTCACGCTTGATTTGATTCTGACTAAAGAAAACCCATGTTTCTCCCGTCTTCAAGTTTGTCTGTTGTCCATATTGCCATATCACCTAGAGATAGCTTTTCGTGCTCGCAAAACTGGAGCGAGCAACTCATCATAAGTCCGATGAGGAAGGAGGCCAGGAAACTGACATGACAAGTGGATAAAGCGCATCACCTTTCTTTGAAAGCTCTATGCGGTTTGTTGCGCAAACAACAAACACCGTGATATTTTACCTTCCTAAAGAAGAAGCTGGAAGGCTTCACCTGCACCACTACCAACAAACATACAACGAACAAATGGCTTTAGCCTTGGATGACATCATTCACATGTATTATACGTGTCGATTGACCGTTGGAGACGATTCGCTATACTTGTTCAACTCGTTTATCTCGTTTATGTTTGTCTAGCTCTTGCGAGCATCCTTGCAAGAACCCTAGGACCTGTTGAGGTTAGATACCGTGGCAACATAATGGACAGGAAGACTTGGATGAACAAAATACTTAAGGTTGGATGCGAATTCTACGATGTCACTCCACTTCCATGCTTCATATCCGTTCTTCACACAGACCCCTTCATCAAATCCGCTAACTCAGTGATAGGCGTTCTCGACAACTCCCCAATCGGACGCGATATATAAACCTCCGCGCATAAATATCCTTCATCCTCAAATCCAGCTGGATCCAGCCCACGAGCTCCCACTTGTGCAATAGCATCGTTCTTCTCCTTATCAGAAGCAAAGCGTCGCTGCCGAAGCACACCAGGAAGCTTCATTGTCTCCAACCCATGTGCTTTCAGAGTCATCGCTACTTCCTCGTAGGATACTGTTCGAATCACAGTGCTAGCCATCCAGATATTGGTTGACCGTGGAATTGCGGACATTATACGTCCGAAGGTTCGGGAGCCGACGTAGCTTACACCGCCTGTGCAGATGATCAAGGTTACGTCCTTCAATGCCTCGGACAGACTGGGAGAAGGATCTTGGGCTTCTAAGTCTTCTACCCATCCGTTGTCGATTAACCCAACATCCAAGGCATAGCTGATGGCGTTTTCAGCTTTGTCCAGTCCCAGTACGAGAGGCTTGTCAGATCGTACCCGACCCGCAAAGAACTCTTTGTCAGCCGAGATCTGCTGCTCTGGACTCAACTCCGAATCCGCGTAGTGGGCCGTCCATGTGTCCATATCAACATTGTGTCGAAGGAGACCTCCGTTAATGCCATATGAGCAGCAAACGTCGAGAATGGCCGAGTTGGCAGTACCCTGCGATGCGAGTTGATGAAGTCGTTGGAATAAAGGCTGCAACTGCTGAGGAATTGTGTACTCCAGTGGTTGCAAGGTCGTGAGATAGGCTCCTGGGTCTTTGTTGTTGTATATGTTGGTAAAGCTCGCCTTCTGAACTGAGCCAGGCTGACGCTGAATTACAGTCATGGCTCGATAAGTGCACAGGTTGCGTAATAAAATCTGAGAAGGACGTCTCTGTTGAGACTATATACTGTATTGGGTTGCTGAAGCGGTTCCGTCTTTGGTGTTGTACAGATGATGATTACGAGGCCTTGAACGTCATTGTACAGAATTATCTGCAGGACTGATTGGTGGTTTCTTATCTGCCTTCCTGATGCAGATTTATTGGTATTACATGGCTACTCATGCGGGGTACCGGTGAGTATCAGATGCCGGTGGCCTAATTGAGAACTACTCATATATTGTACACATCTCCTACTCGTCAACTAAGGTCTATCTCCGCGGTACGGCCCGATCCAGACAGCTGCATATTATCAGATCTTCGACAGCCACTTCAAATCCCTCTCCCTCACAACCTCAGCTCTAATCTCCTCTCTCGTCCTCTCAATATCCTTCTTCACCAACTCAGAATACAACTGCTGAATCCGTCCCGTAACAGCCCCTCGCTTTCCATCTCCAATAACTCTCCCATCAATCTCCGTGACATGAATCTGCGACGGAAAAGTCCCCGTACAAAACGCCTCATCGGCGCCATAAGTCTCCGTAAGCGTAAAGTCCAATTCCCGAACTGTAATACCGTTGGCGCGACACACATCAATAGTCTTTTGTCGTGTGATGCCTTGCATCTGGTTATCCTTTGTAGGAGCCCAGACCTCGTTGTCGCGCACGATAAAGAAGTTTACTGAGTTGCATGTTTTTACGAAGCCGCGCAGATCAAGCATTAGAGCTTCGTCAGCGTTCATTACGTTGGCATGGATGCAGGCTTGGACGTCTGTTGCTTTGGAGATGTGATTCCACTGTTCATCCTTCACATCCGGAGGTCCACGACGAACCCAAGTCGTTGCCAATCTCAAGCCGCGAGATTTGGAGTTTGGATCCACGGCTTTGGACTCGGGAATGATGACAATTAGAGGAAGACCGATATTAACCTTAGGGTTCTGATAAGGCGTCGCTTTGAGACCACGACTGACGACGAGACGGATGTGGACGTGCTCGTCTTGGCCCATGTCGTTGGCATCGAGAGTTTGATGGATAAGATCGAGAAGATCGCCTTTTGAAAGGCCGAGATCCATGTACATTGCCTTTGCTGATTGGAAGAGACGGTTTATATGTTCTTTTGCGAATTGAACGCGGCCTTTGTTGGCACGAATGCCTTCCTTCGGGGATGTCAGTGGGTGATGGAATATAGTTGGGCGGGTGACTCACCCAGATGCCATCGCCGATGAGGAAATTTGAGTCAAAGACTGATACTGATGCTTCTGCTCGGGGTACTAGGCTGAACCTCCCTGTAACACCATCGCGAATGCCAACCTAAGAGATGATCAGTCAATTGTCGGATCTATACTCAGGTATAGAGTTGACTTACTCGAATGGAAGCATTCTTTGCATTGGGCACTGAGCTGTGCGTTGAGCCACCATGGCTGCCCTCATTTTTTGATCCTGTCATTTTGTTTTGGTGAGACTGATGATAATGGAACTATTGATTTCGCAATCGGGACAAAATATGGTTCAATCGCTTTATATCATCCACCCTCAGTACTGAGGGAAATACTAATCCGCCTCATCTTCCTCAACGCCGTCCAACTGACTCGGTCCCCACCGACCAATTCGGTCCTGTCCGAGCAGGTCTCCAAAAGAATAGCCGAACTCCCACCTAGCGTACAAGATAGGCGTATCATCTGCCCTCTATCTTTCACCCTGGATTGACGTGATAACATGGTTCCCCAATCGTCATTCAAAGTGGATTCGTTATCTGCCCAGAAATCGATAAGAAGGCGGGGTGATCCAACGCGAAAGACTTGAATGAGTATAGTCTTGCTCGGTAGCGTCCGAGTAGTGGCCTCGGTGGTAACCGAATGACTCGATGTACTCCGAATTGCTGTGAACTCCCCGTTGGACCCGCTGAATCCGGGGGATCGGTAAACTTGACGTTGTACCATGTGGGATCCTTAAAGGTGGCCTGCACGACACTCTGAGATCATCTACGAACCTCAAGTCTTTCTCGACCTTTGACTGTGTTCTTTTGCATCATGTCGTCGCAAGGAAAGGCCAACGAGGCCCCAGCCAAAGACATGGCGCAATCAATCGACTCTCACCAACGCGATGAAGTCCTCGAGTTAACAAAAGCGCAATCTAAGCGGCTCCTCCTCAAGACTGACTTAGTAGTCATGCCACTCGCAGTTCTCAGCATGACTCTGGCTTTCCTAGACAAGGTATGCTTCAACCTTCACGCGTTAACAAACTCGCCACTGACTCCTCCAGAACGCCCTAGGATACGCCGCCATCTTCGGCATAAAAGAAGACGCAAACCTCAAACCTCAAGAATACAGCTGGCTAAGCAGCATCTTCTACTTCGGTTACCTCGCCATGGAATTTCCCAGCTTATGGCTAATGACCAAGATCCCCATTGGAAAATACGTCGGCACATGTCTCGTGCTCTGGGGCGCTTGTTTATGCTTCATGGCGCTCTGTCACAACTTCGCAGGCCTTGCGACAATTCGATTCCTGCTCGGTGTTTTCGAGGCTGCGGTTCTGCCTTGTATGATGATTATTAATTCGATGTGGTATTTGAGGAATGAGCAGCCGCTTAGGACGGCGTTTTGGTATAATACCTTTGCGGGTGTCTTTGGAGGCATTTTGTCTTATGCTATTGGGCAGATAAATGGTTCGCTCTCGACATGGAAGGTGGGTAAAGTATTCTTCATTATTCTGTGTCGTAATTGTTAACATGAGGTGCAGTATATCTTCCTCATCTACGGAGCATGCACTATCCTTGCCGGTGGTCTTGTCTTCTTCGGTCTACCAGACACTCCCTCTAAGGCATGGTTCTTTACAGCAGAGGAGAAGAAACTCGCCATGATCCGTCTCGCACCAAACCAGACTGGAGTTGAATCAAAGAAGAAATTCCAAACATCCCAAATCCTCGAATCCCTCCGCGATCCAAAATGCTACTGCATCTGGCTCGGTGTCTTCGGCTACGCAATTGCCAACGCAGGAATAACAAACTTCAACCCCCTCATTATCGCCGGCTACGGTTTCAGCAAGACCAAAACCGTGCTCATGGCCACTCCTCAAGCTGCAGTTGCCATGATCAGCCAAGCCATCCTTACCACCATCTCATTCTTCGTTCCCAACCTGCGATGCGTCTTTTGGATCTTTGGTGCTCTTATGGGCCTTGTTGGAGCAGTCATGGTCCATTCACTTGATGTTGAGACATCCAGGAATGCTTCGTTGGCAGGTGTTTATTTGATGGGCTTTTATAATGTTCCTTGGGTCTTCTTGTTGAGTTTGAGTTCGTCTAATACGGCTGGCGCGACGAAGAAGAGTTTCATGGGTGTTTCTATCGCCATCGTCTACGGTTCGTACCCCTTTCTCCTCGCTATCTCGTCGTACACTAACAAATACCTTGCAGCTGTCGGCAATATTGTCGGACCTCAGTTCTTCCTCGATAGACAAGCACCTACCTACGTCCTCGGCATCGGCGCCATGCTCTGTGCTTTTGCTCTCATGGCTGCCACAGGTCTGGCATACTACTTCCTCTGTGCCATTGAGAATAAAAAGCGAGATAATCAATTTGGAAAGGCGCACGATGATACTGATGCTGGATTGGAGGCGGAGAAGAGTGATAAGACAGATTGGCAGAATCCCAACTTCCGATACACTTACTAGTTAGTGATAAACAGGTCTCAAGTTAGAATTAATTGATAGCATTTTTATGATAAGACATTGAGCGATCTTATTGATGCTTCGGACCATACCGAGTTGAGTCTCGGTCCGGTGCTGCCATAATTCCGCTCCGCTATGGCGTCAATCGGGAACGTCTCCACTTTCTCGGACAGGTGCGAGATTTCTTGACTGCCCATTCTCAGTATACTCGGTAAATATCCACAGAGAATAATTCATTATACCCCAATACCACATGTTATCAACTCTCCAGCCCTCCGTTTCAAAAGCCTGCAGTCGCTGTCGTGCGCGAAAAGTCAAGGTCGGTCCCCTCTGGCTCGTCACTGAGACCTCGGCTGACCCCGATGTTAGTGTGATCTCAAGGTCCCGCAGTGCGCGGCGTGTGTGAGACATGATGAAGCATGTAATATCACGGATTGTGTATCTTATCCTTACGCAGTTGTGAAGGCTTTGCAGGATCGGATTAATGATCTTGAGGCAAGACTGCAGATGGTGCCTACATCAAATGGGCCTGTGGTTGAGAGTGTACCTGAGATTACGCACGATACTCATGAGACGGGTAACTTGCAGAAGGAAGCTGAGGAAGTTGGCTTTTTGGTGACTGGAGGGTCCGATTTGTACTCGGGTAGCAAATATGGTATGCATAAATCCACTTCATGAGGTGATTACTGACCCTGTATCCAGTGGGAAGTGCCGCGGGCTCAACCTTCGCCAGAATATTCTTCAAACAACTCAACATAATCCCGACTTGGGATATAGAGTCACAAACAAGTGGTTTAGAACAATCACTATGCGAAGTAACAGTTGGACTCCCACCTCAACCAATAGCCCGGTGTCTTCTCAATATCTATATCGCCCGAGTTCACGTGTGGTGGCCCTTCATTCAACTTCCACACCTAAGACGAATCTTCCAGCGCATCTACGAACTACCCAGGCAATGCACGGATCATGAGAAGTTCACATTCTTCGCCATCCTCGCTCTTGGAAGTAGTCAATTGACGTCAAAGGATAGCCAATCCCCAGCCGCAATGGATCTGAATGACTCAACCGCTTATTTCCAGACTGCACTACGTTTCTTCAACAACTTTCACTCGCATCCACGTGATCTCTTTGGAATCCAAGCAGTACTTCTCTTGGCCATCTGGATGCTCAACTCTTCGCATGGGAGTCATAACAATGATTTGTGGCAGTTCAGTCGGTACATCATGTCTGCTGCTATAGAGGCGGGACTTCATCGTCATAATACGGATTGGGGCTTTACGGCCGATGAGTTGGAGACGAGGAACAGAACTTGGTGGTGCGCTTACAATTTGGAAAGGTCTGTCTGTCCCTTAGCGCTGATATAGAGAATTTGGCTTACTGACTTCGCTCATAGACAAGTTGCTACCTTGACAGGTCGAGTTCTGTCTATTCGCGACCATGCCGTTCACGCCATGCTCCCCAGTCCAGCATCCTTCGACAGCCTCGCTCCAGCCGAAAGCTCAATCGCACCCATTTTCCACAACCATAATGTCGAGATATTTCGTCATATGACAACCCTCAGAAGAATCGGCGGCCGCATTCTCGAGTCCATCTACATCGCAAGAGGCCCGAACGGCACAGCCATGGACACGACCTTCCAGCAGATCTGCGCAACGTCGGATGACATCCGCCGAGACCTTGATCTCTGGGATCAGCAACTCGAAGCCATGTCATTGAAACCATCTCGAGAATACTCAGAGATGAAGATTGAGTACTGTCTTCTGCAACTGCTCTTACATAGACCTTCGCCTACCTTTATGGTTCCGTCGCGTCAGATGGCTTCGTATTGTTCCAAAGCTGCGTCCATGGCGATACAACATTGGTCTACGCTTTTGGAGGAACATGGTATTTCGGCTGTATGTAAATGTTTCAGGCAGCTTCATGATATCATTCTGGTCGGATTAGCTGCGCTTTACTGCGACTGGTGAGTATCGCGGTTCAGGATCGTATATGTGACTAACATCAAACAGGCAAGCGATGGCTCTCCCCGAATCCGCGAACGGCACACAAAGAACCCACCGTCATCTAAACGATACAGCAACTTGCCTGGACCTTATTGACCGCGGCGTATCGCACATGAAAGCACAACATCTGTCAAAGTACAAAGAGCTATTCCAAGCTGTGAGAAACAAGGTCTACACCCAGACTTCAACGACAATAGATTCCCAAAACCTCATCTGTGACGATATTATGTACTCTATGGGCGACGGTGTAGAAGCCTATATCAATCAAGTCGGTGAATTCTTGGATGGTGGAGGATTTAATGTTGATGAAGCGCTTGATGCTTGGTATGATGCGTTGATGGGGGAAATACAGAGTGGAGGGGATTCAACAATGACCTGAGCATTTTTGACAGCGAGGCTGCATGGGCAAGATCCTGGTCATTTCCAATAGGCTACTCTTATTTGTGAATTGACATGTCGTTCTTCAAGGCACATTTCGGAGTCATACAGAGCCGTTATTGGTCAGATTATATGCAGGCTGGTTGGCAAACCATCAATCTGCCTTACAGCCTGACTTGGCTCTCATCTTGCGCTGACCGCCTATTGTAATTTCCAGCTCTCCTTTTTATTTCCTTTTCTTCTTAAATATTTTACCTGGGAACATCATTATCACAGAACCGTTCATTCTTAGCCATGGAGGTCCTAGGTGCCGTTGCAAGCGGTGTCACCCTCGCAGCCCTCTTCAAATGCACTTTTGAAGCCCTCGATCTCATTCATCTATACCAAACTCAAGATGTCGACTTCAAACGACTACAACTCAAGTACTCGCTGGAGAAGGGTCGCCTTTACAATTGGGGCGTTGTAATGGGTTTGGCCGATGATTCGAAGCCGAATCTCCTAAACGAGTGGCATTCCAAAGAGCTAGTTGCAGAAACTCTACGACAGGTCATTATACGCCTGACCTATTATCGTCTTTCGCTAACAGAAGTCACTGACAGATTATTGGTCTGTTCTCTGATGCGCAGGTCATTCGGAAGAAGTACGGCTGCGATGATACGACCTCCTCGGCGGCACCTTCGCTCCCTGCGCCTGAGGCCCTGCATGGAATCACAAGAGCATTTGATCATTTCAGAATACAATCATCATACTCTGACGAAAGTATGTCGCGACTGAAGAAGACCAAATGGGTCATACGTGACCGAAAGAAATTCCTTGTCTTGGTATCAGAACTCCGAAGTCTGATCGACAGTCTCGAAAAGATCACCAACGATCTAGCAGCCACCGCGCGCCTTGAAGAGTGCCTTCGAAGGCGAGTCAATGAAATAAAAAATGGCGATACACTCCTTGGGATCGCCTCGGTGTGGAAAGAATCACATCCTCGTGTGGCATCAGCAGCATCCACGAAAGCCGAATCTATCTCCATGACGTCTGGGAGATATGAGTTTATTTCGCAGTGGCAGGATTCAATTGATAGCGAGGATTCTGGGGATATCCTTATTGCTGATGTTGAGGATCTATCGATAACAGAGCTTAAACACACTATTGTATCATCTCACGAAAAGCTTGAAACGCTGGAGAAGTCACTGAACTCGTCCTCAAACTCCATGACATCTTTGCAACGAAGGATGGAAATTCTCAGGGATCAAAAGGAAGCACAAAAGTGTGCTGGAATTCTTATGTTCCTTATGCATACATTATCCGTTCTTTACTTCTCTCGGGTACAGTCTCTATAACCACATATTCTTTACTCCACCTACTTATTAAAAGCTACAGGTATTCAACATCCAACGCATAAAATCACTAAGCTGGTCCGAGTTGACTTTTCGGTGTCTTTATTACTTGTTATTGACTTTTCCTTTGACACTGAACCTTATTTCACTATGCAGACGTAACTCTCTCTTCCCCTTTACAAAGTAAGTCTTTGTACAATTTATAAACCCTCAACCTCCCTAACTGACACCTAAAAGAAAACACAGTCCACGTGCTATAGACTACTTCTTTACGGACCACCGTATGACACTAGCACTACACTTTATTACGCTTGCTATAATATGTGTATGGTCTGATAGGGTATTGGCTATTTGCTTCTATTTCTTTTCTTTGCTTATTAGTTCAGTAATTCTTTATTCTACGATCATACAATTTCGGTCTATGAGCTTTAGGAGGAGATTTTCAAAAGTTTTATAAGATCTCAGTTGTAGTTATAAACAAATTGATCACAGGCTCATATATTATACTATTTATGTACTGTATATTGACTAAAAAATAGAGTTATCTCCACAGGAGAAAACACCACCGATGCCATCTTTGTTATTCTCAAACAAATCCAACAACTCAGTGATAGCAGCCCACAAACCACCCGCATTCAAAAACAACGTCACTCCAATCATCGTAACATTCAAAACCGTAAGAACCGCCTTCTTCCAATTGGAAAAGTAAAGTCCCTTATTGAGATGCAGCCAGAAAATCGCCGCAAATCCATACGTAAACCAAGGAATCGTCGTCGCACTCGTAATCGACAGAATCGAATCAAAGATAGGAATGACGTTCGCGATGACAAAGATCAAGGCCCAGAAACCGGTTACTGACAAAATCCAGGTTACCCAGGACTTGATGCTGTTGTCGGTGACTTGGTGCGTGGAACGCATTTGGCGCATGGCTGTGACGTAGACGTATTTGCAGCCGGTGTGGCCGATGGAGAGGGCGGTGGCTACGACGGCGGGGAGGACGATACCGTAGGCTACCTTGGCAGGAATCGAAGATGCGGCGCTGAGGACGGGGGATGTTGTGAGATCGCCGGCGAGACAGTATAGGGCTACGGCCATGGCGATGTAGAAAAGGGTACTTCCGATTTCGAGAACGGCGAGGGCAAACTTGAAGTCCTTCTGGGGGTCCTTCATCTCAGCCATATACGAACTGCAAACAATTAGCACAGTCCAACAAGTTCTAGAGATGGTGGTTTGACTTACGGGAATGTGAAAGTACCGGCGTAGGAAAACACCACGCGCAGACAAGCATTCAAACCATCACGAAACGTAGGGTTTCCAACAACCTTGAGTTCCTTATGCCACCCCGCAGGCGCAGTCGCAGGACCCGAAACAGCCAAGCTGATCAAAACGATCAAACAAGCGGCAACAACACTAACAGCGTTGGGAACACCAGCCTTAGAAACGAATTTCATGGTTCGAGGGATGGACAAGATATAACAAGCCAAACACGCGACCAAGATCCAGATAACGGTACATGTAGCATGGCTGCTAAGCGTGTTCAATGCGACGGAGAGTGTAACTGTAGCTGACGCGACGATGAAAACGACCTGAATCATCATGACGAAGCCCGCTAACGTCTCAAACCAAGCACCGCCCACAATGCGGGTCATTTCGACGATGGACACCACATTGGGATGTTTGCGATAGAATTGGAGCAGACAATACGCAGCATACCACGAAATTCCACCAATGCCCAGAATGGCAATGATACCAGGCACGATACCGAGAGTTTTTATTGTGGCGGGCAAGGACAAGATACCGAGACCGAGCTGATTTGTGAAGAGGATGAGGACGGTATCCCAGCGGCCTAGGGTTCTGTATGTTTTGCCGCCTTGGTCGAAGATGTTTCCCTTTTCGACGGTGCCGGCGGGGACTTCTTGGAAATCTGATGAGTCGGCTTTTGTTGTTGGTTGTTCTGTGTCATTGTCTGAGGCGCTCGTGTCGGGGGTGATTGGCTCGGCAGGTTTATCTGCTGATCTTTTGAACTTCATGATGCCCATGGTGGCGGCTGTATCCGAGATGTCAGAGAAGAGTGTCTATATCGTTCTCATTGACGTCCGAGTATATGAGATAGATCACAGGTATGAGCAAAAGAGTAAAAGAGGAAAAATGAGAGAAGAAGAATAGAAGAGCGAGTGCGGAACCTTGACGTTATTAGTGGCCCGATTTGTTCTCCATATATTATCACCCTTTTTTTTTCTTGTTGTTTGACCCCAGGCTAAACAGCTCCGATCGGAGGTTGTGGCGGGAGCTAGGACACCGGGATGGATTAAAAATAACGGGTGCCCCGTAGAGACTTCCAATAGAAGGAGAAACATTACACTGTTCGCTGTTGACTATGATTACGGGTATTGTATTGTGTTCCTCGTATAACCCCGTGGGGGCTGTCTTTATTACGTGATAGAGAGTCCTCTAGTCAAGATGTCCGTCTACGGAGATGAGCAAGAATTTCTAAAACGGAAGGTCCCTTATGAAGATTCTTAAATCTGTTGATGCTCAGCTCATCTTTTGATCATTGTCTTGATGCCGATTGGTTGTCGGACACCCCGGCGAGTCCTTCGGGGCGGATCCAAGGAATAGTGGGGCACTCGCCTCTTGACGTTTTCAGTGGCATTCTTGCACTGAAAATCCCATTCTTTCAGTGGAGAAGATTGCGTAGTTGAGGCTCCGTCTTGTCAAAATTCTTGTTCGGATCCGACGTCAACAAATTGCCACTACCATCTCTTCCATGGCTTTTACTCAGGGACCTACCTACCTGACAAGAAATTAAGCTTCTTCAGCCCTGATATCAGAAGTTTCTTCTAGCTCTTTAATATCTGACTGATGAAAAGTGGATCTCGGCCGTTTTGTCTTACTCGCGAAAGCATTTCTTTTACGTGATGCCCAGCATTGAAGTTTTCATTTTCCCCCAAGCACTGACATTGTATTATCCACATGTTACTCTCCGATCGGAGGTTCAATTGTGGATTGTCGTGACATGAGGATTACTTAATTAAAACTGCCCTTCCACGCATGCTTCTACCGCTTGTTGATCCTTGCATTGCCGAGATCGCAGAGTTGGCCGAGACTTTTTTTTATTCTTCTGGAAGGTGATCCGGCCGGAGTCGGCCTATGTTCTCGGGGAGTTGAGACTCAGGAAGGGTTTGGTGATGGTGTTGTGAAGTAAGACTGGTGCGACTTGTGTGGTTGCGGCTTGCGACGGAGGTTTTTCGCATAAGCTTTGACCTATTTTTCGCATTTTAATCTCGGATATCCGCTTGTAACGTCCTGAATTGAGTTGGTTTGGTTGTTAGCGGTGATCTAACTTATGCTTGTCATTTTGGTGTTGCATTCGCCCGTTGCTTGATGATCTGCAGTGCAGGGTAGCATACATGCGCGGTCGCGTCGAGTTTGTTTGACTTGACGATTGAGTTTATGCACGTTTGTCTTGGGTGTCGCACTCGGTAAAATCGGTGTCAGGGAAAACTGAATCAATTGCCATCATATCGTTATAGTTGCTGGCCTTGTAGGGCGGTTTCAGCAAGTCGGCACGATCCGCGCCGACGCGTGTCGTGATTTGACCAATGTCGTGGTAAGAGTAGAGGCTTACCCCAATGGGTTCAATACACGAAGGTGAATCCTACCAAACTTCTCACATCAGCCAACAATTCAAATCGAGCCAATGAACATGGAATGCAAGTAACATCAACGGCCTCAAATAATCCGACGGACGTCATACTTTAATCACAAAAGAGTATATATCCCATGCCACATCTCCATGTTCCATCTTCTCACCCAACTTCAACATACTGTGTCCACTGTCGACAAAATGTCCGAATATCCAACCTACGAAACTCAAAAAGAATGGCGCGAAATCCAATCCTACCTCCCGCAACGCCTGCACTTCACACCCACCCACTCTCCCATTGAAGAAGTATGGCATCACGATGGTCACGCTCTCCATCTCGACCGCTGGCCCAATCCTTCTGCAAGAGTCCGTCTCATCATGCATCACGGAATGGGCACAAACGGCCGTATGATGTCCATGCTCCTAGGTGTACCCCTTCACTCCGCCGGTTTTGAGCTCGTCGCAATCGACATGCCTGGCTATGGCTGCACTGTCCCCAGGAAGGGGTATGTCTGGGATTTTAATGATTGGGTCAAGATTTCTAGTGCGTTTGTGGATCATGAGTATGAAAATGATAACCGGCCTATTGTGTTGTATGGACTTAGTGCCGGTGGTGGATTGACGTTTTGTTCGGCGGGTTTGAATGGGAAAGTCAAAGGGATTATTGGTATGACCTTCATGGACATGCGCATCCAAGCTGTTGCCGACGCAGCATGTCGAAACTTCTTCATGAGCCGCATCGGCGCACCGAGCAGTCGTATCATGAGCGCCCTCGGACTCGGCTGGTTCTCACTCCCCATGTGGCTCACAGGTCGAATGTCAACACTCGTCAACAACGATCAAGCTTTACAGGCATGTTACAAAGACAACAGATCAGCAAACGCGTGGATAACCATGAAATTCATGGCAGATTTTATCACCTATAAACCAGCCAAGGAACCAGCGGAGTTTGATGTTTGTCCTATTTTGTTGACGCAGCCTGCTGAAGATCGATGGACGCCGTTGTGGGTTTCGGATATGTTTTTGAAGGATGTGACGAAAGTGAGTGTTAAGAAGGTTATGTTGGATGGGGCGGGACATTATCCGCTTGAGGATCCGGGGTTGATGCAGATGAGTGAGGCTATTGTTTCTTTTTTGAAGGATATTGAGGAGAAGGCTGTCTGATTTTTATAATATCGTACATGCTGGTGCTGTATCTATGTCTTCTATCTCTTCCTTGTCGGTTAATAGAAATATTTTCCTTCGCGCTTTCGCATCTATCCTCTCAAATTGTTTCTTGATCATCAGCATATCAGAGAAATAATGCAACCCGGCGAAATCAGTTTGA
Organism: Fusarium nanum; assembly: GCA_004367095.1. Lineage (NCBI taxonomy): Eukaryota > Fungi > Ascomycota > Sordariomycetes > Hypocreales > Nectriaceae > Fusarium > Fusarium nanum. The sequence continues at coordinate 181,658 of QGDY01000116.1, forward strand.
TACTCCAACAATAGCTCCTGCACCTCAGCATATCTATAATCTTCCAGAACCGCTAGAGCTATCGTAAGGGGAGTCGCAACAGCTGACGCAGCGATCGGTCGATTCGAACTCGCATCCTGTCCCAAGACAATAATATCATCAACATACCCCTTCGCCTCCTCCACAAGAACAGGATCATCATCATAACTCCGTATAATTCTGTTTAGGATACTAGCCATGGTGAGCATCGCTGCATTCGCGGTATGAAAACGAATACCGAGTCTTCGCTCTTGCGCAGTTGAGCCAGATTCTCTGGCTTTCGCAACCGCTGCACCGACAGCTTCAATGAGCCTTGGTTGTTCTGTTTGTATCAATGCATAGGTGCACCGTATTTGATAAAGATATTTATCTGGGTCCCGGATGAAGCAGGACATCTCGCCCATTGTGCCGATGTCTAGCGACGCGAAAGATGTGCCGTCGCCTGATTTGAGGGGGCGACCGCCTTCACTTAGGAGGGAGAAGGCTTGCCAGAACCAGGGACCTAGTTGGACGTTTGGGTTTGTGAAGCTCTCGAGGACCTGTAATCTTTTGTGAGCACTGGGATGTGAGATGTGAAGGGCTGTACTTACCACTACTGCGAAGATGGTGTGCATAAAGGGACGAGCTGAGGGATCAAAACTGGGATTTTGAACAGCGCTTTCTAATAAGTTTCCCAGGACTTGATAGTGTTTCGCATTATCATAACAATTTCCCAACCATTCCTGTATACCAAGTCAAACACGTCCCCCATTCACAGTAACGAAAACTTACCTGGCAAATAGCAATCAGGTAGATTGCGCACATATTATCCAGCGAATTCGCTTGCTTAGGATCACTTATAGTCTCCCTTAACGTCCCCAACGCATCAACATACCGATCCAACGCCTTCAACTTAGGCGCAGTTCTATTCCGCATCGTCCCAAATCCCGCGACAAAGGCACTTATAGCCGCATCAAGAGCTTTACTCGAGCCAACATGTCTCGGTAGATCCACGACAAAAGATCCATATGTAGAAACCTCATAAGCTGGATCATTTAGGTTAAGAATGTGAACCAAGTTTCCTGTTATTAATGTCCTTTCATTGCTTGGTGCAGCTGCTGGCGCTGGGTTGGCTCTCGCGATGGCCAGGTTCTTCTTGGCAGCTTGAGAGTTTTCCGATTTAAAGACAAATCGTTTTACACCGACTCCTGTACAGGGTATTTGGAGGCGTGTACAGCGTGAGCATGCCGGTTTTGTTTGATCGCACTGATGTCATTCGTAAGCGGGGATTATACGCGGGTGGATGACATAACGTTACCTTTTTCTTCTGCTTACGGCACGCGTCGCAACCTTTTGCAGTTGGAACGCCAGCCATATTGTCTTTACGCGAGGTGATATTTATTTAGTAGTGGATGTCTGGTCTAATTGTTCTTGAGTGATTGAAGATGAAATGACGAAGAGTCCCCGCCTCTTCCGGGCCAATCAGGCACCTGTGTTTGTGAGACGTGGCTTATTAATGGGCGTGAGACACCAAGACTTCATCGCGATTTATCCACAGTTTGTCAACCAGAATTGCCAGAATGCTTATTCAGATATATTCCTCAATGAATGAAATCTGTAGATGGCAAGTAAAGGGCTCAGTTGATAGCACTCCCGCCTCAATATCTTTGTCTCTAATAAGGCCTGCCAACTAACTCAGCCATCAAGAAGACGAAATAAGGTTCGCCACCAACAACCGTGTCATCTTATTCTCCTTCCCCCTGACGCCCTGTCTCGCCAAGACAACAACTTCGTTCAACGACAAATCAAGTGATCCCGTCGCTTAGGCACTGCCCCAGACTAAACCCTAACCAGTGACATACTGGTGGAACATTAATCTTAATAAACATGGAGCTAAACGTAGATCTGGAGGCTGATGATGCTGTGACTGTCATTGAACGGAGATCCATTGAAGATTTGAGAGTCTTATCTGTTGGATCTGTTGTTGGTTGTTGATGATGTCTTCGGCATCTTCGGTTATGTCGGTTGTAAATGACACGACTCCATCGCCAAGGATCATCACGAGCTAAATCCTAAGCGGCCCCTGGCTCTCAAAAGGCGCAGCAACAAAAGAACCAATCGTCATAGTCAGTCACGAAGAAACAGAACCAATACATCCATTTCCACTCAAAAACAAAACCAACAGCTCGTGTTGGTTAAAAAGTTCCTCAGATCATCAAGCACAGCCCCAACAAATCACAATCCCCATATCGCAAGGCTAGCCCCCGAATCCTTTAGAGGGCCCGTCCCACGTGCCAAGCATAATAATGAGTACTCCTACATGCCAAGCTTGCTTGGCTCCGGGGTTTGATGACATGACCAAAAATATGACTGTCCTTCTTTCCCCCTTTGCGCCCTTTTCTCTAAACAATGTGTTTTCTGTGGTACTTGAGGTGATATTTGAGGCTCTGTTCAGCTGTACTCTTTCGCCTCACCACCCATGACAGCAGTCTACCTTTTTGGTTAAGTTCCGATGACGCCTTTCAAGCATGTAGATCCACTGGTGGGATCTGCAGCTGGCGCTTTGTTCTTCACGACTTTGTCACAGTATTACTCACCGAGGAGACTGGAGCTGTGCTCTGAGATAGTTTGCTGGACTATTCTTCCCTTTCTGTTCAAATATTCTTCATCATCGACATCGCGTTCAGAGCCTTCTTTGGGATTATTGAAGGAAGCCAAAAAGCCACAGCAGTCGTTCATATCGCAATGGCTTGTCGCTGTTGGTGTCACGGCAGCTGCGTTTTATAGGGCCGAGAGCAACGCTGTTGGCTTCTATGTATGTCGCCATACCATGGCAGGACATGGATTTGAATGATTTGCTAACACGACTCTAGCCTCTTTTGACGCCTTTGTTACTCGCAGTGCACACATACCTCGTCTCCAGCACATCATACTTTGACCCAAAATCTCCATCCTCTTTCATCAACACGACCTCAGGAGCTGCTTTAGCGGCAGTTCCGGCCGTGTTATCCCTGTCAAATGGCGATCTCTTCGGTTACGGGTCCCTCATATCCCTCATTTTAGTCGTCTCTTTACTCGTCGTCTACAGTCTTCTAACCCCAGGCTTCAAATTGCGAATACCTTCTATTGACATCGAAGCATGTATCGAGGACATGTCTTTTCGATTCCCAGGACTACTTGGGATGGCTATTGCCGCCCAGATACTCATCCTTGGGCCGCCGACCAGTGACATTACAACCGTGTTGATGTCGGGATCGTTTAAGGCTGCGTCGTGGTTCTTCGTTATAAAAACGGTGCGCCCATATCATTGCTACGAGACTACACGGCTAACAAAAATAGGCAAACCAAACGTCTTGGTCTATGGCCCCGATTGTCGGAACATTCGCTCTCGCTTCCGCCAGAAATCCCTTCTTACAAACTTCTCAACTCCAGGTCATCTCTCACGTCTTGGTCTCGACGCTCTCACTTTTTCAAGTCACACAGTTGGTCCCTAAACAAGCCAAAGGCAGAGCAGCGCTTTGGGTCTTTGTCTCGGCGTCTATTCTACCCTTTATATATAACGAGTACATGATCTACGAGGCCCAAAGCGCAGCCCTTGGTGCTTTCAACGATACCAACCCGCACCCTGTCGAAGTGCTTTCTCGTCAAGCAATCGAAAATTTTGAAAGTTCATTAAGGAATCAGTCGCGAACCTACGAAGCCGCCGTCAACGAATACAAGCGCCGATATGCCATCGATCCCCCATCTGGTTTCAACGGCTGGTTCAGATTCGCCCAGGAGCATCAATCACCGATCATCGACGATTTTGACATAATCCACAAGTCGATTTCACCATTTCTCAAACTCAGTGGCCAGGATGTCCTCGATGGAATGACCAAACTACATCAGACAACAGGTAGTGAAGTTTGGATGTGTGACTTTCATGGCAAAGCCGCCAAAACAATATGTCGACACCCAAATCGTCGCTACGACAGACACTACAGTCTTCTCTTTAATAAACTTCTGGGAAGTCTCCTGGGAGAACTTCCCAATGTCAAGTTTCTCATCAACCATTTTGATGAGCCCCGAGTTGTGCTTCAACCACGCAATGCTGACGAGGAGTTTGGTCTCACTGATATGTCGCGGCAGTCAACATGGGATGTATTGACGAGATCCTGTCCGGTATCTCAACCGGTTGTTCGGGATCCACAGACCGACATCCAGACCTACGGCTTACCTTTCGTCAAGAGTCAGGTGTCAGAATCAGATCTGTGTCAACATCACGAGTACAAAGATTTACAGGGAAACTTTGTCAGTCCGAAAACATTTCGTCTCATTGAGGGCATGGTGCCAGTGCTGTCGACTGGTGCATTTTCGACAATGGGCGACATAATATTTCCCAGTCCAGCGTACATCGAAGATGAGTTTCAGTATGATGAAACTCGCGACATGGGATGGGCAGAGAAGAAGAACAATGTATACTGGCGAGGTTCAACGACGGGAGGATATGCGCAAGACGGTCGATGGAGAGACTACCAACGACAGCGATTCGTGACAATGGCGCAAAACTTGGGAAAACAGACACACTCGTACTTACAAAGGCTAGACGAATCCACCAGCGTTGTGAAATCAAGCTTCCTAAACGGACGACTCTTTGACGTCGGCTTCACAAGAATATTCCAATGCGACAGGAAATTCTGTCGAGACCAAAGTACATACTTTGACGTCAGATCCTGGGCCGACAAAGACACAGCCCTTCGTTCAAAAATAGCCTTCGACATTGACGGAAATGGAATCAGCGGACGATACTACAAGCTATTATCTTCAAACTCATTACCGCTGAAACAGACTATTCTCCGGGAGTGGCATGATGAGAGGCTGGTGCCTTGGGTGCATTATGTCCCTATTAGTCAAAGCTTGGAGGAGCTGCCGGAGTTGGTGACATTTTTAACGACGACGCAACGGGGGCAGAGGGTGGCGGAGGGTATCGCGAATCGCGGAAGGGAGTGGATGGGGAAGGCTGTTAGGGAAGTTGATATGGCGGTTTATACTTATCGGTTGTTGCTGGAACTTGCTAGACTGCAGGATCCGGAGCGAAAAGTAACGCAAAGCGAATGATTTGTGTTAAAATAGTAGAAGCCCTTAGCATTTCCTTAAACTTTATTACATACATATACCAAAAGAAACGATAGATTAGTACAATCAAAGCAAAGATCAATTTTCAACATTGCAATGCTGATAATATTGCTACTACAAAGAAACGTCCTTTCCCCATAACTGAATGCCTAGTAACATTCACCCTGGGGATAATTGTCGACTCCGCATTTGCACATACCCGAATCGGTCGCGAAACCCTCTGGTTTCAAGCAGCAACGCTGGTAGAAGCCACAAGAAGAACAATCGTGGTAGCTGCAGCAATCATCGCCTTCGCTGTAACCGTGTCGCTTACATGCTGCCAGGGCGCGGGCGCTCATCTCCACGGTCTCATGTGCCAGGGTGGTGCTGGTCATGGTGAGGAGGGCGATGATCCAGAACTTCATTGTCTAGAATGGTGGATTAGTATGAGAGTAACGGAATAGGGCAGTATGGCATGCAAGGGATGTATTCTATTGAGATAGTAAAGCTTTGTAATTTGATGGATTGAAGATGTTTGATGGAGTGCTGATGATAACGCTTGGAAGACGGCGGGAACTGAGAGGATTTATATCTCGAACAAAACCATATACTTGAGACCAAACTGATGGTCAAATCTGGGTGAGCCCGCTGTGTCGTCATACTATTGGGCAGGTCGCACTGACACCACCCACTGGGTGATCACTGTGATCTACATCGGTACGGGCCGATCTTCAACTGGAACAGGCATGTTCAGCTCTTCAGTGCTCACCATGCTCGCTGAAAGTGACAGTTGACAGCTGATCGACTCGACGCTTTGGCATGCCCCAATTGTGATAACTCACCTATACGTAACAATTTGTCAGTTCAGAAAGTCCGATTGGCTGGAGAAAGCTGGGCCGCAAAGTGACGTTGACATTTCAGCTCGCTAACATGCGTCACAATGCAGACCATAGTCGGTTGGGCCAACTATAAGTTGTGACAGAACATGTCTTCAACACTTAATGATTGATCTATTAGACTTGACATCAGAGGATACACAGCACTGATAGAACCGCTGGACATCACAGGGTCTTTGCTGTCTTTGCCTTCGGTATGTCACTACCAATATGACAGCCATTATCGAACTGGTTTAATGTAAAGACTCGCAAAGAGAGGCGAAGCTCCAGCCAGCAACAAAATGGAGACACAGTTGCTCAGCATTGAAACGTATAGCCCGTATTTACTCAGTTTACGAGGAAAAGGCAAAGAAAATTGTACTTCAGAGCGTACACTAGATCATCGGTAGTAGGTAAAATCTGCCAGGTTCTATTTATAAGGTGGGAACTATGATGCTAAACAGATGATGAAATACTAATATTATTTAGGAGTATGGGATCAAGAGAATATAACTGGGGTCATTGATAGTGTATGTAATAAAGAATAGAAGGTTTCATGCGAGCTGTGAAAAAGCCAGCCCAACGCCGTGAAAGCCCGGCGACAGGTTGGGCGACAGGCCGCCACCGCGTCTGATACCATCTCAAGACTATTCCGCAACCTTCAGTGCAATGTGGTAACCGGTATCATCGTAAGTACCTGAAAACCAACTAAAGGTAATGCACATGGAGTTTGCTTTAGTCCACTCTACACCACTGCAGGTTGAATCTATCGAGCACCGCAACAAGCATGCCTCGAAGCTGCCGGGTGCGGATAAGTCCAGGGGGCGGAAGCTATTGACATCAGTGTTGCAGTCAATGTTGAAAGTATCGCCGTTGGGTGCCACGTATGGGTTGGCAATGTCGCTGCAATCGCGGAGTGGCTCTGGAATTGGTTCTGCGCTGGTGGTAGCGAGAGCAGTTGTGGTCTCGGCGGTGGTTGTTGGGGCTTCGGTAGTGGTAGCGCCCTCAGTAGTAGTAGTCCCGGTAGTGGTAGTAGGCTCAGCATTGGCAGCGTCGGAACTAGTAGCCTCAGTAGTGGTGGTATCGACAGTTATGGCGGTAGTCTCGGCAGTGGTAGAAGCCTCAGTAGTAGTGACACCTTCGGTAGTCGAAACGATAGCGGAAAGGGTCTCCGAGACTTCAGTCTCAGCGGTCAAGGTTGACGTGAGAGTGGCAGTCGAAACGCTGAGTTCAGTTGAGGCAGTAGCTGTCTCAAGACCTGAACTGATGACCTCTGATGAAGGACGGCATGGTCCAGCGTTGACGCCAGAGATGGCAAGAAAGGTGACGGAACCAGCGAGAAGTGAAAAGCGAGACATGGTAAAGACTGACTAGAGGCAAGTTGAGAACAATTGACAGACAACCTGAGGAGGATTGGCTCCTTTATACAAGTTCGTCTCTGACAATCTAATCTCCTTTTATTGCCCAATAAAACCCATTTAAGGCGTTCCTTAATCTGTCTTCATTCGCTGACAACAAATTCTACTGGACTAGTGATGATAGCGTCTCAATAGTTTACTATCGTGGGCTAGACTAGTGACAAAAACAAACATAACCCTGTAATGGCAGCTAGAAAAAGCAGAGCCGCTTAATTTATGTAGCTGTAAAAATCAACTTAATTCATTACCTTATGCTATATTTTGTCAGATAACGCTGAAGACCAAAGCGATTGGTATGATCACCGTGCCCCTTCTCCGCCCGGGCTACTGACCTCTATAAGCTTAATGCTGCCCCATCTATTATCCCTATCAGCTACTGAAAGGCATACCAAGTTGGAGGCGACTTACCAAGTGTTGACATCGTCTACAACACAGTATGTTGCGTATTCAAAAGGCTCTTTAGCGCTCGGTTTCTGTCTGGCCAGACAGATCCTTCTTATCAGTCTTCTTAAATTGAGGTGATGACCCCAGGAACCGGCTGGAAGCTCCAGGTTGAGTTTGTTGGTTTCTGTCCGCGCTATCCTTGCTCGGTGCAGCAGGAGGAAGGAAAGGTACGCTCGGAAGGATAGAGATAACAATGTCGAAAAGAGTCATTTTAGTGTAAATGTAGACCTAGTCGAGATACAATCGAGGGACTGTTGGTATGCTCTTTTGCAAAGTGAGGAAATATGTGTCATTCATAAGCGGCCTCACAGAAAGTTAGGCAGCAGTGATTGTTGGTTCACATGCAGGTTCATCGACGTCAGTCTCCTCTTTTGGTCGGAAGAGTCAATGTGGACACTTATGATCTGATCCAGGCATGTTAAGCGAGTCTAGACTTGGCCATGCATATGGTTATCAGGTATATGCTGCAAGGCCTAAGAAGCGATTCCCAGTTAAATTGTCTAGTCTGTTCTTGCCAAAGATCCTTCTTTATGTATCTCGTTTCAACTGATCAAAACGACGAACCAATTCATCCTGGTCTATCCTCGGCCCCATCCCATTACTCAACATCCAAGCACCCTCCTTACGCCTCTCTTCCGCAACAATCTTCCTCGTCGAACCATGCACGACGTCTCTCAAGCTCTTGCTTATTCCCGCACTAGGGTACGCCAGAATGCCAAACATACCAGCACCACTCTTCGTGACAAGACTCATGGCTCCTTTGCCAAATCCTTTCGCTGCTCCTAGAGCTCCTTCTTTCTTGGCGCCCTTGTAAGGCTGTATGGCTAAGTCGCCTATGCCGTCAATGAAACCCCATGCGAGAGTCTTGCCTCCTACTACCATACCACTCTTAGCGTCCGTGACAGGTCCGTGATCTCGGACTTTATCGCCGTACAGTTGTGGCACAGATTTGAGGCCTTCGGTGATAGCGAGTGGAATGTCGACAAGCATGCCTTTCGTCGCTGTTGAACCAATCCGTCCTGCACTTTTGGCGGATGCACTGGCCATTCGTCCTGCGAGATTGCCAGAATGTCCAGAGTGTGCACTTCTTGGTCGTCCTGAGTCGTTCGAAAATCGGTCTGCACTGAGGTGGTCTCCCTCATTACCATGTACTTGTGCCTGGGACCTTCTCAAGTCATCAGCATGGCGCTTCCGGTCGTCTCGGTACTCTTCAACCGGCTTTGTAAAAATTCCCGTGATGTCGCCGGCCATTCCGGTTGCTGTTGCCATAACTGCCGAAGAGCCTCCCGAAATTGGGTCCCATCGGGTCGTTTCAGTCAAGATAGGATTGCTCTGGTACCTATATGGAGTCAGTGAACAGTCCCCTCATGTGTGATCGCAAGTTACTTACGGCTTCAAGTGCTTGCTGTCGATGGTCTTAGTAGATAGAAGGATCTCAGCAGCGATCCGAGATAGCTTTATGGGTTGCCTTGACTTCGTATACGACCATATAGCAGGTTCGCTCGGAACCAAATCGCATAACATTCGCTCGAGTGGGAGTTGTTTGTGGAACGACTGTACTGCAGCACGGACACCTGATTCTCCTGTCATCCTGTTGGCTATAGCTCTGGCTGCATCTGAAGCTTTCTGCGATAGACAGTAACCGATAGCTTCTGACAGATTCATCACGTTGAGTCCTGCATGGGGTATCGGATTGGGACCTGCACCTGCATTGGCTACCATCTGACCCCAAAAAGGTTGGCTAAAGGACAAAGGTTAGTTAACGTGTAAATGAGAGCTAAAATAGCAGCGACTTACTCGCCGAAGAAAGGAATAATAGTCGTTGGCTTTCCATTACGCAGTCCGCAAGCTGTCGTTCCCGCGCCTCCGTGATGAATTACGGCTGCGACATGCTGGAAAAGCCACTCGTGAGGGCAGTCCCCAATCCAATAGATGTTTTCGTCATCCGACCCAGCAAGTTCAGACCAACCTTTGGAAATGATGGCCCGAACGCCAGTGAGACGGACAGATTCTACGATGATGCTAATAATTCTGTCCGGGTTATCGAGGACAATACTACCGAATCCGATATAAATCGGAGGGGGCCCGGCCTGAAGGAATTGAGAGAGATCGGCTGGTGGTGAGTACTGGGGAGGGTTGCGGAAGAAGAAGCCGCAGACATCTATAATATCGTCAGTGTCATAGTAAATAGTATATCTAGCCGTATCAAGCTTACCTATGTGTGGCGCCCAGTCTATAGGCTTCGGTACTAAAGCCGGTGACCAGCAGTAGGTAAAGGGAATCTTCAGCGACTGTGTGAGCATCGGTGCGTCGAACATCGCTACTTCCTCAAGATCAATTGATCTTCGCCATTTGTTGATGATATCACCAAGCCTGATCAGTCAGTCAAAAGTCCTTCCAGGGTTGAGATAGACTTACCCTTGCCAAGTCATCCACTCTACCACACTATAAGAGATATAGTTCTCCAGTCTTGGGTCGCTCCCAACATTCTTCAAATTGGCGAGCGGGTGAGGAAAAGCTCTGGTGCTACTCCACGGCATGGTAAACATGAGGTGCACCGGTACACCTAACGCTTGGGCACAATGGATATGCGCAAAACTGGGCGGGTTAGCGATAATAGCATCCGCTACAAACGGTGAGCCATCGGCATAGTCAGGCTTTATACAAGAGTCCCAGAATCCATGCAGCATAACCTGCATCATGTCGCGTTTTTTCTGAATCTCTCCAGCCGCTAAAGTCTTCATGCTGGGAATGAGACCTGGGTTCTTTACCATGTACGCCATTAGCTCTGCTGGATCGCCGCCGATGGGGAAGAACTCCAGGCCGGACCCTCTGACGAAACTCTCGAAGACATCGTGGGTGGCTAATCGCACGCGATGGCCGTGGCGTTGAAGTTCGTTGCCCAGAGCAATAAAGGGCTGGACATCTCCTCTGCTGCCGACAACTTGGATGACGATGTTGAGTTTTGTGACCCATGATTTACTTGTTGATTCGAATTCTGTATATTCTGGCGCGGGTTCGTATTTCTCAGGTGTAGTATTGTAGATTCGGCTGAGGATGCGAACAAGTTTAGAATTGCAATCGATATCGATACGTGCGTCGTCTGTAAAACTTGTCAGTAAAGACGATGAGTAGGCAAAATTTCGACATTACCTTGAACTTTAACATCGGTGCCCTTGAGGTTAGACGATGAATATGGGGGAAGTTCTGCAGGTGTTTCTGCATTTTGAGCAAGATCGCCGGTACTACTGGCATTTCTCAAGCTCTGATATGGTGGTGTTGGAGTGGGTGGGTGTAAATACGGGGACTCGTCTCCAGGGAGTTCGTATCGAATGGTGTTTCGTTTGTTGTCCGCCATTGACGCTAATGGTGAATACAGCTAAATTGGTAAAGCGAAGAATAAACAGAGGATCTTATTGCGACAGCAAGATATTAAATCAGAACATTCAAGTACCCCATCCTATTTTAATTTTCTACATGAGAACGTAGGTCATGGCGCAGCTAACATTAGTACAAACTTTCATAACCAGAGGCTGATCTGTGTTAGTTCAAACCCACATCGTAAGTTACCTCGTTCACGGGTAATGCCGAAGCTGAACGAGGCTCTAAGCGAGCTAAACGAAGGAGTCAGTCGGAGCCCAGCCTCAAGCATTACGTAAGGTTTTCATCCTCGTTTAGAGGCTCGTTTATCACCTCGCTTTCGTCTCTTCTACGGTGAGGAATGCAAAACTTTTATCCCGGAAATTTAGACTACAAAAGCGCATTAAATATAACATGGCATTTGCAATTGGTGATTTTCAACCTTATACTAGCTTGTATAACATTAACATTCAATCCGCAGAAACTCGAATCCATTTCTTAGGACTTGTTTCATGTGATTCGTCGTTTTACAGGTTGCATGTTGATCTGAGATGACCTTTCTCTTCTATACTACATCGCCATTAGATCAATCACCTCTCATAGAGACAGAGACCCATGGTCTCTTGGATGTCAAAGCTCTTTTTGCGCTTTGACTACCCTTGCGTATTATCGTAGGGATCGACGACAACACACTATCTATGCAATGCCAACTGCTGAGCTGGCAAGTGCACGAGCTGGAAGCATGATTTGTTCACTTACCTGTCAAGAATAATTCTTCACCTGTTCTCATCGCGCCTCTTTATTCGTTTCTTTACCCACAACGGCACTCAATATATAGCCCGACAAATACATAATGGAGGATAACAATGGTCTAGTTTCTCAAATTACTTATTGTCCGATGTGTCTCCTTATCAGAGTTCGCGACACATCTCAGGAAGCCATCTGGAAATCACTTGACGAGTCACCTCCCAGTGACCCTGATGCCACCGATCATGAAGTTGACTTTTACTCTAGGCCATTTGAACTAGAAGAAGAAACACATCCAACGATCTCCTACCAAGGCGTTTTGGAAATTTTCCATGGGGGTCCTTCACGAGACCTAGGCCGGGATGCTTCGATATGCAGTTTGTGCGACCACTGGGTGAATGGCCTCTTTGTCCGAGAATGGGGACCAACAGACCCTATCGCAAGGGTATCCTTAGGTACTTTTAAAGATATCGAGGCTCGATTCGAATGTCGTATCTGACGTTTCTTGTACCAGACCATTTTGCAATCGTCCTTCGAGCTAGACGACGCACGAGCTCTCGTCCTGGAGTTAGGCAAAAATCAATGCGCGAAAAGTTGTGAGTACAGAGCTTCTGCAGTCATTACATACGTCGATGCGAGGGAGTTTCAGCACCACACAGATATCGAAGAAATGGAATGCCCCCAGTTTGTTGTCCTTGATGAGAATGTCATCAAACCGGGGTTGGTAGGGCCAACGCTCAGTTGGGACCGCCTTCGACAATGGTACACTGAAATACGCTCTGCGACATATAACCATTCGATTCCGACAAAACAGAATGGCTCAACCAGTGCGGGCCTGCCTGAGGGCTTCTGCCTGATCAATATCTCTGAAGCCTGTTTGGTCGAAACCGACGGGGTCCAGATTCCGAACTAGGCGGCCTTGAGTTACGTTTGGGGTAAATCAGACCAGGAGATAATGGCAACAGCAGAGACTTTTGAGAGTCTTGAAGCCCCAGAACGCTTCCGACAGAGAGATGTGCCGCTTCTTTTCCGGGATGCTTTCGAGGTTTGCACCCAGCTCGGAATAGATCACTTCTGGATCGATAGAATTTGTATGATCCAGGATGATGAGAAGAGAAAATGGGCTCAGCTTGAAGCTATGGGGCGGATTTATTCGAATGCAAGGTTCACCATTGTTTCCTCCGAGCCGGGGTATATAAGTCAAGGGTTACCTGGTGTCTCACAGATCAGAGCACTGCCAGTGTATCTCTGTGCTGGCGACAAGGTATTGGTGCCTACTCTAAGAGAAGATTCATATGAATCAACATGGGAAACGCGCGGATAGACATACCAAGAGAGCCTTCTCTCGGAAAATGTACTAATCTTCAAACAAGATATGGTGCACATGTACAGCCGTGGTTCTGAGAGGGTTGATACAGAGGGATTTAAGTAGAATGTATACGGAAAGCCCGACTATACATCCGCTTCTCTCGGTCCTGAAGACGAGCAATATTCAGACCAAGTCAACCAATACTCGAAAAGACTGCTCACATTCGGTTCAGATAAAGTAAACGCGTTCCTGGGAGTCCTTGATAATTTTGGGAAGCATCGATATGGACTGCCCAATAGGATAACCGACCAAGCAATGCTATGGAATTATACATATGAGCCATCTCGCCCAGGTCCCAAGTTTCCTGGGCAAGAGCTTCCCAGCTGGTCTTGGGCTTCCGCCTATGGACGGATTAAGTATAGCCACATGCCGTCCAAAGCAAGGACTCTTTTCTCTGTTGCAACCTGGGCCATTGTGGAATTAGATCAATCTTCCATCAAACCCCTGGTCAATGTCCTAGATGGCTTACAACAAGGATAGTATTCTGAGACCGTACAGCATTTGGAAACAATCCGCGGTCACATCCTACCGCTGGAAACACAACCAGAATATGATGCGGTGGCTGTAGTTATGGCTGCCAACCTTTGTGAGCGGCAAAGGCTCCTTGGAGAGGATACGAGGGACGAAAGTTCCGATGATAGCTCAGACTCTGACACGACGGCGGGTGATAAGGAGCTTACAGAATCCCGTCGAGAAACAGCCCTCTCTCAGGTTAGAACCCAGATGAAATTCTCAAGAAAGCGCGGTGGTTTCAAAGCCTCAACTAATCTATAAGGCAAGTCCATCCACAAGCACGAGTCGACACATTTGTGAGGGTCGCCAAGCCAACCTTGCCAAACCTGATAGAACAGTTCTCTGAAAATATTCTTGCCATTTTGCGTAATTCCTTGTCTTTATGTGACTCTTTTCTTCTCTTCGCACTGGTGCTGTCGCTATTCGTTTGGATGATGCACAGTGAGTCTACCCAAAGATATGGAATGTGCATCTGGCGACAGACATGGATGCCATCGCGAATGGTTAAAGGAAGATCTTCCAAAACAATTTCCTGATATCGATCTCGGAGATTGAGGTGCGTTGTCTGAGCCTCCTGAGGTCCGCCCCAGCAGTAAGACAGTGCCGCCCAAGTTGGACTGTTCAGAGACCGAGTACTAACCAGTCTTGTCTTGTCTTGACTAACATCAAGTAGGCGAGAAGGTGGTGTTGCAGTTTGTCGGCTCCTGTCATAGCATCTGGCATGCTCTTTTAAGCATTTTTCTAACCGTCGTCTAGCGCTTGCAAAAGTTCCTTCCGTGTTGATGCGAGGATCAATTGGTGGTCCGTAGCTGTCAAGATTTGGGAGTAACGAAGTTATCTCTACAATGTCGACATTAGCCATCTATCAAAAGAGTTGAAGAGAATTAAACTTGACATACCCGTTGGCAATCTGAGATGATATGAACCAGAAGGATGAACTCCAAACCGTTTTGATGATAAATCAAGGTTTATAAACCAATCGCCGTCATCAAAACCAGTCTCATGGAGAAGTTCGAAAAGCGGACATGTGAGAGATGCCTTAGACATTATGAGTTGTGAAAAATGGCATTGATGGAACAGGCGATCCTTGTAGAATAGTAAGACACTCCTATCGTCTGACGCCTTTTTGGGCTCAATGATACTGCCACCTTGACTGCCTCAATGAGCAAGGGAGGTAAGATTGACAAGAATGACTTGACAATAAGAGCAAGAGTGGAGCCCATAACGGAGAGCTTTCTGAGCAATAAAATCGGATGTTGATGAATCCATGTCTCGTCATGGATGAAACGAATTCAGGGTTATCTTGCCAATTTTGTGTCGCAATATTTTACACAAAATAGCGAGGCCTCCATCAACCTGGAATGGGCTGTCAGCCCAAGGCATCAATGCGTCTGTAAGGCTCTCTTGTGGCTCATCACATGGACATAGGCGAACCATCCATTTGTCTTCCAGGTAGAGGTGCACTGAAAATTATAAAAATGCAACGAATCCCTCTCTAGAGCAGTCGCCGCTTCAGAACTTCTTTCTTGACAGGACTGAAATAATTGTTTACACTGCCTGGAGACCCAGCGTTGTATTGATTTAGCCTGTACGCGTTGAGAGACGTGACTTTCAAAAAAACTTAGTTACATACCCTACAATGAATACAGTCATTGTGGTTATCATGTATTCGTATTCGGTCCACGCAATGCCTACAGTCTTCCTACTGCTAGAATTTGCTACCTAGAACATCAGTAGTTAAGGACCTGGCAACGGGTTTAACGTGTATTCTATCCGCGTAATTTGGATATGACGTACCGTTATTGTGGGTTGAGGCTGAGCAGTGAGCACAGGTGAGGGGTCTAGAACAGGAGCCCAGTAGTGGAGTTTAAAGACCGAGCAGACAGCTCGGATAACTAGCGACCAAGCAAATGATTGGTCGCCCCGTAATAGGAAATAAATCCCACGTAATCTTAGCGCGACACTTGGGAAATTCTCATCAGCCCCTATATATCCATCTGACCGTACGTGCTCACAGACTTGTCACATAAACAACGCAATGACACCCACGCAATCCGTCCAGGTAGCGACAGAAACAGTACCGTCGAGAGTCGACAAGAAACCACTTTTGAGACATAACGAGGATATTCGCTGCCTCGTCACCACGGCGCTGTTCTTCACCGTCTTCTTGCTTACCTGGCATAACTTCTCATCGCCCCTCGACGGAGGCTTACTGTCTTTCTCGCTATGGCTTGCGCTGTTTCAGTTGTCGTTTATGGGTGCTGTGACGACGCATAATGCTATTCACTTGCCGGTCTTTTGGTCCAAGAACTGGAATAAGTTTTACCAAGTTTGCTTGTCGCTGCAGTATGGCGGCGCTGTGTCCATTTTTATTCCTGGGCATAATCTGTCTCACCACAAGTACCCTCAACAGGCGAGGGATGTGAGTGAGTATCAATCCGTCCCCTCCGCACATTTCAAATGCTAATTGACTTCAGTGCGCACAACGAAGGTCCGATATAGCTGGAATCTTTTGAACGGGTTGCTGTTCTTCTGGCATGTCGTCTTATCCGGCAACAAGGATGACAAGCTCTACTTCGCAGCTCAAGCCCGCATGAACCGACCCATCGTGAGACAGCGTCAGCTTGAAGAGCTCGCCGTCTGGGGCACCACCGGCGTGCTCATTCTTCTCGACTGGCGCCGCTGGATCTGGTTCGCTCTACTCCCACAGTTCTACGCAAAGTACTGTATCCTGTCTCTCAACTTCCTCCAACACGACGGCTGCGACATGAGCTCCAAGTACAACTTTGCGCGAAACTTTACCGGCAAGACGCTGAATTATTTGTGCTTCAACAACGGGTATCATACCGTGCATCATTTGTACCCTGGATTGCACTGGTCGATTCTTCCCGAGAAGCATGATGAGCTCATTTCTGCGCATATTGCGGATAGTTTAGAGGATGAAAATATCCTCCTCTACATGTGGCGCGCTTTTATTTGGCCGGGTCTGAGGATTGATTACAAGGGCAACCGTTTGATCATCACCAAGGAAGAGAATGAGATGCCGGACGAGCCGTGGTTTTACACCGAATCGGAAACGTTTTCGGCTACGAAGGAGTATCTCGCTCAGGGTATGAAATGAGGAATAACGGGGATCGTATGATAGATGTGGGATTTGCCGGTCGGAACGTCCGGGATTTTCTTCATGGATAGACCTGGTTGACCACTGTGACAGCTGGTCCGTGGAGCGACGAAAGAAGGGGGAGTAAGATGTTGACGATTATCACGTGGGAGGTCACATGTCAGGCGTGGATCACCAAAAGGAGCTCCACCCTTCAAAACTCATTTTATTAGCGACACAAATAAATCAATACATCGATATCTTTCTCATAGGACATAACAATGGTAGAATGAGCCAATCAGTAGAGAAGTGGTATGTGTCTTATTTATTACGGGAATTCCAACCATTAGAACAGGAAGCATTAGACAAGGCGATAGCCATGGCATGAGCCAAGGTGGTGTCCCCGGTTTAAAACCGCACTGTTGTTTCGCTTTTTGCATTCTTTGTTTAGTCCCTCCGGCAATTGTTTCAAGCATCCTCGTGACGACGGACACTGTTAGTGCCGGCAGCGGCCTCCTGGTGAGCGATTAAGCTCGACTTATCGTTCACTTGTTTGGTTTCTAGCTGCATCCATAAATCTGTTGATCTCTTCTGCTAGCCTGTCGAAGGTATCGTTGTCGCCAACTGCTATTTTATAGATTTCATTGCGCACTAAAGCATTGGAACATGCCCACAAGGTCGGACGGGGCTTCAGAGACCTGACACAGCAGGTGGTGGGGGAGCGATCGGAAGAGGCCCAGCGGCGCCTTCTGGAGCTCAGGGTCACGACTATGGAAAGGTAATAAGATGTCTAAGGCTCCCTCCTCGGTAGTGAGTATTTCAATGAAACTGTCCAGAACGTACCGCGGCAATATCGATTCCCCAAACCCAGGCTTTCCTTTGATCCAGAGCAGGTCCCGATTAGTCTGGATCACAATTCAGAGTCCAAGTATCTCCTCTAATCTAGGAGTTGCCGCCCACTCGCCGGTCGTACGACAGCTCCTTATATCCAGAGAACGCGCGTTCTTAATGCATCAAAGTGGCAGTACTTATTTAACCCAGTATGAACTCAAACGGATCTCCTCTCTGCGCCTCCCAGCAAGGTCTATGGACACGGCCTAACCCCCTACGATAAGCGATACCCTCAACCCATTTAACCCACATAACAGTATAGTATTCATACCAATGGCTCGACTTTGGCCTCTCTGGATGTGTAATCTCGTCGATGCTTGACCATTCTGTTTCCGAACAGTATCCCCTAGCAATTTCTACCAATTCAACAGGCTCGTTAGGGTCTTCTAATGCTAGACCTGATATGTCGAGGTCGTCATGGGGTCGCAGGGTTCCAGCCCAGGTTCCGTCACGTTGACGAAGAGAGAGTAGCGGGTATCCTTTCAGCGCCATCCAAGGCTTTTGGTCACAGAAAAGCCAGGCTCGCTGACTCGTAGAGGATATATATGGCGATAACACAGGAGGCACCGCTTCCTCTGGCTGCATGAGTGGGATTGGGTACCAAAACTCATGAGATGGGAACGCTTCATGCTTGTAGAAGTGCGTACGGCAGATAGAGTCTTGGTAATATGAATCCGACTCTGAAGCCTCTAAAACCTTTTGCTTTTTCCAGCTTCTGTCATGGTCGAAGTGTCCCGAATCCGCCGCATCTTTAAAATCAAATATGCTAGCATGAATTGGGGTTCCAGTGGAGTTTGGCGCCTTATGTGATTTCCAAAACCGGGTTCGTATCGTGCCTTGGTTGCTAATCTGTGTCTCCTGACTTTCCGTCTTGATGAAGTCATCCTTAGGTTCATGAGGGAAAATAACGTAGCCAGACCATCCAGCCCAGCTCCAACTGGGTAGATCTTTCGCCCTTTTCAAATTTTTGGCAGCCCTCCGGGTTAGATGCTCTCTTGGCTCCCATAAGAGGACTAGATCAAAGAACGCCATCGGTAGGCCAGACATGAAGCCACCACACAGCTGAGTGCTAAACAGTAATGATATTCCCGCAAAGCCATCAAGACAGTCTTCTGGATAGGTAAATTGCTTTTCGTTATAATCACTTAAAATGATGCTGAAAAAGCTCAAGTCTGGGATAGAACCTTCCAAAATAAAACTGCAAGGGACGACCCGTGCCACGATAGAGTCGAGTTCTGGTGGCAGTTGAACGTGTTCTCGCCAGACGGCGGAGTTGCACTCCCAGCGCAAACAGTTGCCGTTGAAAATGAGCCTTCTTCTGGAAAAGAAGTACTCCTGGAATATCCATCCTCGACTTTCCCAAATTGACCGATCATTTCCAGGTTCATAGGCGCTTCCCGATGGAACAGGAGTTGTTACTACCATTGCTTCCTTCTCGATGCAATGAGTAGTCTGATGCAGACGTCTGGGCTCTGATATGCCCCGGAAGCCGCGTAACCCGCTGTTGGCATGTTCTCCGTCGGCTGCAAAAATCGTGACGGAAGCATTGGCGTAGATCATTGCCATCTTTGTTATCTCTCGTGCCTTTTCTGTCTTGTTATCCTGAACAATACATAGAGTATCAACCCATAGGTATCGCTCTGATAAAATCTCGACTAAACCCATGGCATCTCGTATCGTCCTAGCGATAGGTTTGGTCAATTGTCCTGAAAGCGACCCGTCACTCTGGAGGTGGATGAGGTCACCCTCAGTTGTGTTGAAAGTCGATTGACTACCCCATACATAACTCAGGGCGATATAAGAGCAGTCTTGCGGGGCTGCGACAAGACATTGACGCTTGACGTCTACAAGCCATGCAGGCCTTATAGATGAAAGTGCTCGATTGGGGAATGTTTTACAAAGCCCCTCGTGCTGAGCATCGCATGCAGACTTCCACGAACCTGGTAGATCTCGGGCGATCCAATTTGCATCAACAAGTTGCCCTATGCTTGTTTCCTTTGCCGTTTTTGGTTTTTCCATGAGATACAATACGGAAAGTTGCGGCCTAGCG
This sequence comes from Fusarium nanum, assembly GCA_004367095.1. Taxonomy (NCBI): domain Eukaryota; kingdom Fungi; phylum Ascomycota; class Sordariomycetes; order Hypocreales; family Nectriaceae; genus Fusarium; species Fusarium nanum. The sequence goes on from QGDY01000116.1 coordinate 201,516, forward strand.
AGCGTTGCTTCAGGGCGCATTTTTGGATTAATCACCGTAGCCATATTTAATGGGCACTTGTGTATATCCAAGCGCTCGATCTCATTAGCTAGAGCGTGTATCGTATCGGCGGACAGGCTGTGATTTATGCGCAAAGCAGCCATAACCAGGTCGTGATGTTGGTTGCATCTTGGCTGAGAACACAACACGTCAACGCCTGATCCCAGTGTAGACGTACGCCCGGATGGCTCATAGAGCGCAGTTTTTATCTTCTCGCAAACCTCACAGTTAATCTATAGGTGGGAATATTCAGCCCAAGCTCCAGGTAATAGGTGCGATTCATTGCACGGTGTTGTCTTACAGGTTTTGTGATATCCTGTCTATTATTATCATAGCTGTGAGAGGTCGATTTTCGGATTTGGGATTCTTGTTGCGTTAAAGGTTCCATATTTTGCAGAGTATATAAGAATATTTTATGTTCTTAATCATAAGTATGTAGCTGAAGAGAAAGGGAACAACATATAAAGTCCTATAAAGTGCGTTGTTTTAATCAGCTGAGGGGAAGACCTACGTAACAAATAGCGAACCAATCAGAGCGTGAAATTTACTAACAGGAAGCAATGAGTTTTGAAATTAACACATAAAATAGATAGTGTATACAATAGTAAATAGAGATAGAAGTTATATCATAACTTAGAGGCTAGAGTAGTAAAGTTAGTTAGTAAATAATTTAGTTAGTCTCTGCTTCTTAATTCCTTTTTCTTAGGATCACCGTAGTATTTACGTACCATTTTCTCTTGTCATACAGGGTAAGAGATACTTATCAAAAAGTATCACGTGGGAGGTTACATCTTGAGCATAGATTACTAAGCGGTGCTCCACCCTTCAAAATTTGTTATTTGTAAAACAAATAAATTTATCACAATACAAAGGTTCTATCCAAGGTTACACCCGTTAACCTCGCGTAAAAACTGTGAAAATGGTGGGATCTAACAACTGATTATAATATTGCACTTGATTAATAAAATTCAGGAAGTCCACCCATTCATCAAGGATGCTTTTAACAAAGCTATCGAGACAAGTGAGGATACATTTGACGGTACTGGCCAAACGATCCACTGGAGGAACTGCGACCGTGCGTTCCAGAGAAAATGTGGAGGAGGGGCCTGGTTCGGGATGAACAAGGACGGAGGGTGGGTGAAGGTCTTGCCGGGGTATTCAGTACACTTTAGACGAGGACCGAACGGCCAAGTCAGAACGGAGGCCTAGTCCATCGTTTTTCTAATGATTGTAGGCCAACAGAAGATTTACTCCACCTATCTCAGGGTTGTTATATTTGCGCTGAAGAAAGAAGCCCCCAGGCGTTTTGCATGTCGTTTGCTTATTTGTAGGGTCACTTCATTGCATGATAACCTTCCAGTACAGCCTATCCATCTTCAACGTCTCCATAAACCAATCATCACCGACCTTCTTCCACGTCTCATGATAATACCCGCCCCCAGTCCCATGAAACCCCGAGTCAGGCTCTTTATTCCCAACGTGATAAATCAACGGAAACACAGCCTTGATCTCATTCTCAGAAACCTGCTCCATCTCCGCAGGCCCAACATTGTGGATCGCTTGCAGATTCTTGTTCTCGTTGCTGAAGAACGCAGTCCAGTCATCACGGCTTGACCATTTCATTGGCAGGTCACCTTTCATAATCACGCTACCATCGGGTTCGTGGAAGGAGTACGTGGCGTTGGGGAGCATGATGGTGTCGAATTTGTGCCAGAGGTGGGAGTCGGCGTAGCGGCAGTATTGCGCTTTTTTCTGGGAGATTATTGTGTATACTTCTGGTGAGACTGCCATTTTGCTGTAAATGTTAGAATATGAGATTGCGGGATTCCTTAAAGCGACTTACAGAAGTGCGGTACTTTCGTATGCGGGGGTCTGGAATGCGAAAATGAACGAAGATGTAAGATTATAGCTTCAAATTATACGGCATTTATAGACATAAGCGCTGATAGATTAGTCAGTCATTCTCTGTCCATCATCTACTCTTTTGCTCTAACCCCGGTAGTATTCACGTACAACTTCCTTTTCTAATGCAACCCATCGGCTGAGTTTCCAGATAGGGTTACTTCGCCAAGATGTGTAGGACTTCACCTGACCTCAATGTTTGTTCTAATACATTGTACATTGCATATTATACAAATAACACATTATAACGGATCTAAAGACTTGCCATATGGAACAAGAAACAACAGTGATATTTGTTTTGCGTGATGATAGTTCTGAAACGCCCCGTGAGCTATGTTACATTCAACCATTTACGGCCGCATCCACTAAACAAATTGAGTTGTTTATAACAGCCTTTCTTGTAATATCCTTCGTTGCTTCTACCAGCACCTTAAACGCTGAATAAAAGTCTGCTGTGACGTCGGCATCGCCTTCCTGATCTGACAGTGAGTCCATCAGTCTGCAGAGAGCATCTATATCGTCGTGTTGACTTCTCACAATGCCCCCACGTATTTGGAATTGACTAGTGATGGAAATTATCTCACGACACAACTGGGCAATCTCGGTCTCGTGTTCCCGGCCAACTCCAGGCCGATCCTCTTGCTCCTGTGCAAGTCTTGTCAAGCATTGATCGAAGGAGGTTACCCATGAAGGAGCTTCACCGGTATTCCGCCAACCGAGAAGCAAAGCTTGCCTGGGACCCACTTTGCCGCCGCGCTCGGGAGTGCTGGGATTAGCACCATTATCCAGCAGAGCTTTCACGACTTCCACACGGCCCTGATATGCTGCGACCGTCAGAGGTGTAGCACAACCGCCAGCCGCCGCTTCAATATTAGCCCCATGTCGCAAGAGATCCTGTATTATGGCTGCGTCACTAGCGACATGCAACGGCTGAGCTCCAAACTGATTCTCAAATCTTGGATCCGCTCCATGTTCAAGTAGGATTTCTGTCAAATGCACCTTACTTGTCCTCACCGCCAATAGTAGAGGAGTCTCACGAGCTGAATTCCTTGAGTTTATGTTCGCGCCGTTTTGAACCAGAGCCTTCAAGGCTGCTTCTGAGAACTGTGATTCAGGACCAGGCCGACCCCTGCAGAGACGATGACAAGCAGTGTCGAGCATGATACCATACCTCCCATTACATATGAACTAGCCTCTCCGTAATAGAGCATGGAACAACTCCCAATTCGATTCTTGTATGGCCAAAAACAGAAGCGGTGAATCCTCATGATATTTGTTGAAGGTGACTTCTGCTCCTACTTCGACCAAGTGTCCCGCCAGACTCATAAGTCTCCTTTCGACACAAAGTTGAAGGATCGACCCGCTAGGCTCTGCACCTTTAGCAAGCAAATCATGAGACAAAGTCTCATACCCGCGATCGATAGCGTGATACAGCATTGTGCATCCATCTTTCAAGACCACATTAGGGTTATCCAAGTAGTTGACAAGAAATCGAAGGTATGGCTGGTTTACGGTACTCTTGGAAGATCCTTTCAAACCTGCGACCAGGTGTGATGTAGCGTTCGTCACTAGAGAATCTCGGTAGATTTTAAGATGAGGGGGCGGCGCCATAACAGGATCGTGCGGGAGACAATCCAGGTCAACGAAGGCTTGCATAATAGTCGCTCGATACTTGGGAAACACGAGATAAAGAGGGCCTAGCCACCCCAAGCCTTGCCCCGTGAGGTGTATATGCGATATTCCTGTTCTAACAGCGTCTGCCGCAGCCGAGAGAACCACAGGCAAAGTCATCTGGTCTTTTGAATGGAGATAATGTTGAAACAGAGTTGCATGGTTGTTCTGAAGAGCCCAGGTTGTCGCCTGTGCTACAGAATCCCAGGGCAACGAATTCGAGACAACTGAGCTAGTTATCAAGTTCTTCCACAGCGGTAGAATACTGTGTCGATCGTCGATCCAGATGTCCCGGGTGGGTAGAAGCCAATGATCTTTAGCATGACCGAGGAAGAGATGGACGTCATCACTCACCCTCGATCTTTGATCCTGCAGTTCATAGAACAACCTTCCTAGATCCACCTTTGGGTCTCTCCGAGGCCTGTGCTTCGCAAGAAGATCGAGACCCTTGCGAAATACTTCTGACGGCGTGACTGATCTGGCCGTTACTTGAGGAATTTCCACAAACGAAGCCTTTTTTGGCTTAGATATTCGATTCTCAAAAACAGCACAACTCAGGTATGTTACGCACACTGCGCCCAGCATCATTTCCGCTTCGGGGAGGCCAAAGTGAAAAATGCCAGTCTTGTTATCCGACGAAGGTGTCGTGAGGTGTAAGAGCACACTGTAGTGGATGAACCTGACAGAAAGATCCTCCTCGTCGATATCCAGCAGGCTCCCCCCATAAGCCGAAACAAGGAATTTCCCAGTGCCGATAAGTGTCGAGCTGTCCCAAGTGGTGTTTCCCGGCTCAACATTTGACGCTACGCGTAGTTCATCCATGTTCATGGGCGGCTGGGCCGCCGCAACCAACTTGAAGACTTTACTGCCTTGCTTGCCATCTCTCACCCGGGACAGAGCCTGGTTGAACGCTTCTGGCAGGCTTTTGGGTAAATTCCCTAGTATATCTATGACTTCTTCGTCTGATCGCAATTCTTGCGTGTATCTAGGACAGATGTCCTCAATTTGAAGCGAAAGCCATAAGAACATACCCTGACATCCCACGAGGAGTTGTTCCTGCACTAGCCTCTCGATTTCTGTTGGCAAGGGTCTAATGGCATTCCAACTGGAGATCTGCGCGGCAAGGTATGCACGTATCTCTTTGGACCTGTCCGTATTCTCCATGGAGAGAGTCCACACCTCATCGAATCTGGACTTGACGATAGAGTAGCATGCTGACGTGGGTCGTGACGAGCATAAAATGCTTACCCATCTCTGACCGTTAAGACGGCGTAATTCGCGGAAGATATCGTCGACTACTTCTTCGGACATCTCATCGAGCCCATCAAGTACAAATATTCCTTTCCAATTGGAGGGTGTGACCTTAATCAAAACGTCAATGCATTCCTCAGGTGTTGCGCGAAATGTCATCGCCTCTGATTGTTCAAGCAATGCCATGAGAGAAGGCTCCATAGCAGGATTTTGCAATACCTGTCCAACAATGCTTCCCAACAGATTGGTGGCAGACAAGGTTTTTGGATTGTTGCTCTGACAGAAGAAGTATGATACTGTGACAGCACCTAAGAACTTGATTAGCATCTATCTCAAGGCAGAGAAGGCTTCGACGAACCTTGCGGATCCATGGTTGGGGCAGCCAAAGTCAGGTGTGCAACGGCAGATGCCATCGTTACTGTCTTCCCAGACCCAAGATTTCCTTTGAGCCAAAGGATGGATCCCACCTCGGAAGATAGCCAGCCTTTGTATGCGTCTTCGTCATACATCCAGCTTGACGTGCCCCTCTTCCTTTCCCTTCGCCAGATCAGGTTAAACTCAGTCTGGTCTGGGCACAGAGCTGCAAGCAAGCGGTACTTGCGTGCGTCCATTTGACACTTTGCGGTTTCTGCTGATATTGCGATTTGAAAACGGTTAAATCGATCTAGAACTGAAGAATGGCCTTGGAGCTCTGCTTTGGCAAGGAGAACTGTTGTGTGTTTCTCAATTAACATGCCCCAGGTTGTGAGTTCCGACTCCAGGGGCCCAAAAACTGCATCGAATGTTGTTGTAAGCGACGTCGCCAGCTGGCCTAGGGCAGATTTAGCACAATTGTGCAGAATCTTGGCACATATGTTAACCATGACGATAGTGTACTCGCATAAATAGGATTGGAGTGTTGAACACTTCGGAAATAACATAGCGAAATCTTTGTGTAAGGATAACGACCGCCCTAGTCTTAGCATCATGTTCGTGACATTCTCAAAGTAGGAAAGGAACGAGAGCGATGTCTGGCTTTGTTAGCGAAAGCGACGTTCGATGATGCACACACGCCGACCTCTAGAGATAAGCGAACTACAGCCCAGACGCCACAAGCGATAAGGTTCTGTGATCCTCCTACTAGAACATCTCCGATAGGAGCAAATTGTCGCATGCGTTCCATTATGGCTATAAGTCGAGTGCCATATGGCCTCCATAATCGGTGAGCTCTGGCACCGTCCCTGTTGATTTCTTCGGTGAGCCTGATGATGTCGTCTGGATCTGGGGGGCTGGTTCTTGTTTTGGAGAGAAGCTTCGAACTCCGAAATGGCCTGGGCGAGCCGGATTCCTGGCTTCAGCCTTGCCGTGAAGCCAACGGCTGAGGATACGTTCTTCATGGCCTGATGGTACAGAGCACCGCTGTCAAATCCATCACATTCGCTTCACATTCGTTTTCTTGGGCCCAAGCAGAAGGAAATTAGAAAAGGAAGAGTTAACGGAAGGAAGATGTGAGGGGATGGTCAGATTGGAGTGACAGCTCAGCTTTGTGGAGTCTAGGTGGCTGAGCGTTGTAGTGAGGCGTTTATTGCAGGGGTTGTGTGGACGAGGCAGAATGGCAACATGTTAGCCGACAAGAAGCCAAATGAATATGCATGTATACTTCGAACCTATTCAAGGTTTTTGAAGGTTAGTTATCAAGTCGTACAGTTTAAATTAATTCAGTTGTATACTTGAAATAGTATGGAGGGAGCGACGATATGTTGGGTCGTCGTTGCTACCTGTAAATTTCGTCCCTTAGGTTATTGGTTAGTATTAATGTAAGTGTAGAGACTGGAGAAGTAAAGAAGGAGAGCATAGAGTTGATTCTGGTATCTAGTGCTATCTGAGAAACAATACCGTCGATGCAACTTGGAGCACCACATTATAGCCATCGCACCTGGCGTATACTTGTTACCGGTACATAGTAACAAGCTGCAGAAAACCAAATTACTCAATCATCACGAAGAACTCGAAAATACCTCGGGCCAGGTTTCCTTCTCGCCCACTATCATGGCATAAGATACTCCAGCGTAATGCTCTGCAGCCGAACAGAGTTCAGGAGTAAGTTGGCGATACACATTCGCCAGGTTGTAGAATGCCCATGGCACAGCGTCGTTCGCCACTCCCCATCGTTGAATCTCGAGTCGCGGTCGATCCGTAATGTCATTGGGCGGACATGCAATAATGCTGTGTCCCAGAGCCTCGAGGCCGTTGAGGATCATCCTGGCCGCATTGTTCAGCTGATTGTTCTCCAGCAGGTGGGCGCCTACGGCGAAGTAGATTTCACAGAGTTCTAGCCGAATGGCGCAGTCGTTATTTGTCGGGTAGGTTTTCTGGAGAGCCTTGATGAGTCGAATCGCCTTGGCTCCGTTGCCCGAGTCAGGGTGATAAAGCATCTTCTGGAGGTCATCGGCAAGCGCCTTGCGTTTTTGCAAAACAGATTTAGACGTGGCTTTCTTACGCAAACACAGCTCGCAGTCGCACGTGAACCCCCAGTTGTTAAAGCCCTTCTGGGCCTCTTGGTAAGATTCGAATGGCACAGGAAGACGATAGGAGAAAAAGAGTTCGGTGTCAGCCGCAAGGTCCCTTGTCGCGCGTACGATCTGCATATCTCCGATGAAGGAGCGTCGACAGTTGCCCACACAGGAATGATTGATACGAGACGCGAGGAGCCAAATGCCCGAGGTTGTGTAGTCGAAATCTTTGCCACCCACCCTGCCTCTGCTGCTGGACGTTCTTTGGAGGAATGACTCGCGGCTCGTTCTCGGAGCACCAAAATTATTAAGGGAGGTGATTTTTTCTACCAGGAACCTGAGTCTCAGTTAGTCGTCTGACCCAGTCAAATTGACAGAAGATAACTTACGAATCGACTACACTGGTCCCGTCAGTCTCCAAGACCGTAGCTTTTTGGTAATTCGCGTGGTGAAGGTCTCCAAACTCGGCGGAAAATGACGAGTTGTGGTACAGTTTTTGCACAATCAGGGTCAGGAGATGTGCCTGGCCACCCATTACCATCCTCTTCGTGGCAAGATTCATCAGGATTTTGGTCTGCTTTCTGGATTGCTCATCGCCGGCAAAGCTATAAGCGAACGCCTTTTCGCAGAGCAGAAGCTCTCCCGCCGAGACCGCCCTGGTTGTGAAGAGCCCTTTGCCACGACCAGGCGACTCGCGAATTTCTACCGGCGCTGAGAAGGTAGCACAATCGATGAAGGGAGGTGTGTTTTCAGCCTCCTTATACATTTGCTTGAAATTGTACTCGCCTGTTTGCTGTTCCTTGAGCCGCTCGTTGATCCGATCTTTCTCGGAGTCGGCTGCCTTGTTTTCAGGGAACGACTGTGTGAGTGTCTCCAATGTCTCGAGACTCTGCTGATAGTCGCCGAGCTCATACAGTGCTCGAGCTTTGCGGAAGAGAGACTTTTCGGATGGCATCGCAGGATTGGTGGCTTGCTCGGCATCCGACAACGCCCGCTTCGGTCGGTCCAGGTTGAGGTTTGCAAGGGAGCGGTTGAGGAAGGCAAGCTGTTTTTCTTCCAAATTTTGACTCGCTTGGATAGCCGAGGAGTACCTGTATGGCTGTCAATTACGTGCTCTCGGCTGCCCAATTGCTTGACCTAAGCTTCAGAGTCAGACAAGCCGAGGTGATAACCATACAGTCGCAGTGCTTCAGCCCATTTCTTGGCCTGTACAGCTTTATTGCCTTGCCTTCGAATGTCAGTGCTGGTCTTCTCTGAGATCACCATCGATGGCCTCCAGTGCGAGGGAATGCGGTCGTCATCTCCGTCCAGCCGGATAATATCACTAGGATGGTCGACTCTTAGCGAGTATGTACCGTCAGTGGCACATTTAAAGAAAGGTTCTTTGAGGATGTAGACCATGTTCGTGTTGAGGATCTCAGTGGCAGGGACAATGGTCTCGTCAGGCTGGTGATAGAGCTGGAGCAACACAGCGGTTCCCTTCTCATCTTCGACAACGGCCATCACAGCCGTCATTCGATCTGGGGGCGTGAGGACGTGGAGCATGATCTTCTTCCCTCGATGATGGGTTTCGAGTCTCATGTCGGTGATCATGACGGGTTCCAGGTCATTGGCAGAATCAATGCAAGGTGGATAAGGCGCTGGGACCTGCGTGATAGCGATTGTGTTTTCACTTGACTGAGGGCGATATGAGTTGGCCATGAGCTTCATCCTGAAAGACGAGATGAGTTGTTGAGAAGGAGGGTGATCCCGCACGGCTTGACCCTTTCTTCGGGCTGCTCGTTCTGCAGCGCCCTGAATTTGCTTCAGATAGGCGATGTACTGGCTCTCGTTTGAGACGTCTTTGATATCCATCTTGGCGTGGAGAGTTTAATACTTGAGGCTGTGTTAGAGTTGAAACAGTAATTGAGATTATACAGCTCGAGGTCCAAGTCCTCAGCTACTTCTTAAATAATGAGTTGACGGACCGCGGGTGAAAACAATAGACAGCCAAAAATGCCTCGTCAGGCCATCATGACGGTAGGCCTCCCATAGGTGGCCGCATATTTGTGACCAATTGTGGCCAACACTGTTCATCACTTGGCCAACAGAGTTGCGAGACATCACGCCTCTCGCCGTTTGCCCAATTAAAAACTCAACAACCAGAGGCACCCAAACGAATTAATGATCGCTATAGAACGGAATAAGCCACCAACAGAGAATTAAAATGCTGTTAGCAATAATTCAATTATTGTTAAACTGATTTGAAATGTTTCTATTATGCCTTAGCACTTCCAACACCAACCTAACACGTCCGACACGATGTCATCATCTGGTCCCTTCAGTAAATTCTTAAGACTTGCAAAATCTTTGTTAGACTCAGAGACAAATATTAAATCAAGGTATGCCTAGAACATCAAGCATATAGAAGCAGATTTGAAGAGTCCTGTCCTTTTTTTAATTCTTTAACTTTCGTGACATCAATTTCATACAAGATATCCCGCCCGATAGGCCAAGAAAGCTTCTCGAAGTCTGGTGGCTGCACGAAGTATTTTCTTTCGTCGCTTCATAATGCGATAATGGGATTTGTGATCGGGCGAGTCTTTTGTTTAATAGTTGCGACTACAGTAGAAGATCGCATGATATCACCGAGGTGATATTTTGATGCTCCGCTGCATCCAGCGCAACCCATGGTCGCTTGCATTCCACAGTAGGCGCGTTCTGCTAGGGTCAATCACATGCTGAAGATATACAACCGTCCGTTTGAAAAGATTGAAGATTAAAATAGAGTAGCTCGGCGAAAGGACAACTGACTGAAACTGAAATGTTAGTAGTGAACCCTCTAGGCATGCTTGTGCTTACGTCTGCAGGGGATAAGATGGTCGGCCTCCTGCATGTTGTGAGGCCTCCTTTGCATATTCGACTGTACCCACGCACCTAACCATCATAACTGTGAGATATGGTATACGTCTGGGTTGACAATCGGTGACTTATATGATTAACTGTTATTGGCTAAATGCTATGAGGAGACAAAGTGGAATGGATGCCTGACGCCAAGCATATAGTCCTAGATGTGTGTTGGCTGTGTCTCGATGACTAGAGTGCCTGATTCTCACAATCATGCTAGCCATAGGATGGGACTTTCCAGTTGGTGGTGCGGTATCCTTGATTATATACCCAGCGGCTATAAATCATTGCTTTGCGCATTACACAGAAACTGAAGTTCAAAAGAATTTTGTAGCTACTCGGTTTAAACTACAATTATTGAACTTTCCATTCAAATCATGGTACACGGGTCTATTTTTTCCCAAATCTCCAATGATGTCAGCGAGCTGTCCACTACTTTATCGTCCAATGTCCAAAATCTGGTTCTCGCTCCCGGGCCAACAAAGCCTCCGATATGCTACAGGTGCAACAGTCCCAGCCAAAGAAAAACAACCAGATGTTCGAACCGCAACGGGAATGCAGGCTGTCCCTACAAGTGTATAAAATGCGGGAAGTTCTTGGGTTTTGCAGACGAAAGAGGCAATATCCCTGACACCCCACTATGTCACTGCGGCCAGTCCAGCAAAGCTCAGGTGACTGGTCAGAATAGTGGACAGCCTGGTCGCTTGCATTATGTGTGTAGACTGGGCACCTGCGACTACTATGCTCCAGGGCTGGATCGGAATAATGAACGGATCAGGTTTTGCGAAGACATGGTGGAGCAGTTTGCAAACCTGAAGGTTATCTAGAGAAGAAGCAAAGGGTGCAAATTCGAGGCTGCGTGCAGTCAACAGAGGAGCGAAAGCATGTAACGTTAACTCTTAAATTAATCCCTTATAGCTTTTTGCCTGCATTTGTATCTACCCCCTCTGTGGATTTAATTAAGTTTCGCTTGGCATTCTTGATTCTTAGTGCTGAGAGACCATCTTGGTCAGTGGAATGAAATAAATCACAGTGTGCCAAGTGCACCATAGCTTCCATGTTTTCGAGTCCTCTTCAGCCGTGCGCTTCACCAATACTCTCCAAGTAACCAAAGCCGCTAGAGCAAGGGGGAGACAATAAATTACACCGCACTCGAGGTCCCAGAAGCTTGCGCAAAGAACACTCCAGAGGGGCACGCAACAAGCTATGATGATACGTGTTCCTGAGTCCCCGATGACAAGCGGCAGCGTCTTGCGGTCGCGGGCCTTGTCACCTTCTTGATCTTTGAGATCCTGCACACTCATCGTGGTAAGAATGATGCCGCTTATGATTGCTATCCACATCATCCCTTGCGCGCTCACGGTGTTCTCAGGTCTGATGCAAAGCTTAAGAGACATGGTGTTGACAACTGCATAAGCTATAGCGATGATGCCATCGCGGATGACCTCGTCACTGCCGCAAAGATCATTGTAGTAAAATGTCAAGACTTGCATAAGTAGTCCCTCGACTCCCACACCCATGCTGTAGTTGCAAGCCAATGCTATGGGCGCAACAAACAAAGCAGCTCGACGAGTTTGGTCCGGGGTGATCATGCCTGATGGGATGGGCCGCCATGGTTTATTGATGCTGTCCTCCAGAACCGAGCCAGGCGAGCGTTGGTTGGCGAAGTTGAACAGAATGATTGTAAAGACATTCGACAGTATAACCTTTGGCAAACGGCTGACCACGTCTATTGGACGCGAGGGAGGTCCATCAAACAGTTCGCCATTGGATGGAGCCCCAGTTACCCCGAAGAGAATTCCAGGAGTACTAAATGTAAAGATGTCGCTCTTGACAAATGCCCAAAACACTCTGATAGAATAGAAAAGGGACCAGCTTGGGATGCGAGCGTCGGAGGCTAAGACTGGTGGCGAGCCATGAGTATTCTTCGATATTGAGACCGTCCTCTCTTTCGATGGATGACAGGCCGACGTCACTTGGGCCATGGTGCTGGTGGGGGTCATAATTGATTTATCGCGAGGCTTGTAATGTGAAAGGGCGCTGCCTATTGACTTCTCTGTGAAGACTAAAGAGGATTGTTCGTGCCTCCGATGCGATAACTGCTTTTGACAAGGTGGAATGCTGGGAAAGACACAGCCTGGGGTAGAGATTGCGAAATGAGAGAACGAATATTCGACAGTAATACTTCTGGAAGGCGACTTGTAGCGTATGTGTATATATAGCATCCCATCACCGGGATAGGCGGCAGAAATCTGCACATTAATTGATCTAAGTCAAAGACGGCTCGTGCGAGTAAGCGCCAGTGTATTGACAGCGTATTCATAGCGTATCTGCGGCGTATTTGTAGCGTATCTGGATAAAAATGGGGCTGCCCTACAGCTAGTGCTGTTTGGATGTACCATGTAAGCCTCGTCTGCGTATTTCACCTCTTCTACCTCCGTACAGGACGGACTCCGCCTTGATCTGAGCGGTAAGTCTGGTAGCCCTTCAACAAAAGCAAGGGATTGTGATAGATTTGTTAAACTACAAAAAAGAAATTATTTCTCCTTAGCCACTCTATGGCTCAATCCTTCTTCTGATACAGTAAACTTCTACGTATCATTCTCACAATCTCATTACTCCATTTACAATGGTATCATCCAACCAAACGACCAGTTGGGACTTATTCACCTTCTATGATGGTTTAGCTTTTGAAACTGGAGTGGGTTCTCGCGCGCTTACAGCTGTGGTCGCTGGACTTGCCGTTCACCACCTACTTCTGCGCAAAGGCGAATGGCATCTGAAGGCGCCCATCATCATTGAAACCTGGCTGTTGTCTTTTCCAGTTCTCTACAGTCTTGAAGCCATGTGTGGGTCTGGAAGCACCTTGGGAAACGCCATCAACGCTCTATATCTCATGTCGATTTTCGCCTTGTCGATACTTATTAGTATTATCGTATATCGGGTTTTCTTCCATAGGTTAAGAGGGTTCCCTGGTCCGAGACTGGCCGCGATTTCCAAGCTGTGGCACAGCGCTAACTGCGTCGGGGCGAGGAACCACCTGCTCCTGGAGCAGATGAGGAAGAAGTACGGAGACTTTGTCCGCACAGGTTGTTACCCGAGCAATTTTAACGGTCACACGCCAGCTAATACGATTTCTTGAATCCTTAGGTCCAAATGAGATAACCATATTTGATCCAGAGACGCTTGTCAAAATTGATGGACCCGGAAGTAAAACACGCAAGTCTGATTTCTATGACTTCTTGTGGCCCGCAGCTGGTCTGGTCAATTTCCGAGACGTTCATTTCCATGATATGCGACGCAGGATTTGGATGCAAGCAGTCTCCGCCAAGAGTATGTCACGACCTTCTCCTTTGTTCGTGCCTATTGAAGGTACTCTGTTTCCCTGCTGACCAGAGCTGTGTATACAGATCTTCCTGTCTACGAGTCTCAAATCGCTGAGCACGCAGAGAAGTGGGAGAGACTCATTAGAACTCATGCTGATAAGGCAACCGTGGTCCCATTTAGAGATATGGCATACTGGTATGCATTCGACGTGATGGGCATGTTCATGCTGTCTGAATCCTTCGACATGATCAGCAGTAGCGAGAGCCACTGGGCCGTCGACAACCTCCGTTGTGCGATGAAGATTCTCGGGCCATGTCAGATGACGCCGTGGTTGGCGCAGATAGGTTTCAAATATCTGAAGGGATATTGGCTTGTTCGTGACTGGCACTCTACGGTGAACTGGTGCAGGGAGCGCATACAAGATCGTATCCAAGTAAGTCTTGGCCCAGGCCCTGGTTAGTAAAATCTTGAGACTAACCAATGACCACTTGGCTAGAACGACAACGGAGCCACAAACATCGCATCTTATTTGATATCTGACTCGATTCGTAACGAATCAGTCGAAAAGGACGAGAACCTTCTGACAGGCGAAGCAGTTGTTGGTATCATTGCAGGCAGGTTTGTAATATCACGGTTCCCAAGCATCAGGGCAGTACTGATCTTTTGGAGTGATACGACCGGTCCCACACTGACGATGGTGTTTTATCTCCTCGCCAAACACCCAGAACATCAAGCCAAACTATACGAAGAGCTCCAGCAAATCGAGGTTACAGACCGCGAGGCATTGAAGACCTTACCGCATTTGAATGCCGTCATTGATGAAACCATGCGCTGCTACCCTGCTATCATGACTGGAGGCAACAGGGATACTCCGCCGGAAGGGATGACAATAGGAGGACGTTTCATCCCAGGGGATGTGACGATTGTATCACCACGTTATAGTATTTTTCGATGTGAGTTATACCCCTCCGATAGCCACTCAGATGTTGGTGGAGGTGAAAGGAGAAACGCTCTCTAACGTCTCTTTTCAAATTCAGCTGAAAGATGCTATGTCAATCCTGATGAGTTCATCCCGGAGCGCTGGACCAGCAGACCGGACTTGATCAAAGATAGCCGGTCATTCCGGCCTTTCGCATCCGGTATGTATCCCAGCCGCGAACTGTACACGATGGCTGACTTGACATCAAAGGACGATATTCTTGCGTCGGCAAAAGTCTAGCACTCACGCAGCTTCGTGTAGTGATAGCCTTGTTCGTAATCAAGTTCCGCTTTGGCTTTGCTCCAGGGGAAGACCCGGATTTGACGGTGAAGAATCTCAAGGATCAGTTCACTACAGCGCCTGGTCCGCTGAAACTAGTATTTGAATCAAGGAATTGACCTATTTGTATCTACAAGGAACTCATTAATATCTACTATTAAGATTGTTATTGGAACAAAAAATGCCTTGATTTGCCGCGAACCTCCTCCTCTCTCTCAAATGTGTGATAAGCTCGAACTTCACACCCTACAACTCGTCTATCAAACAATCTTTCTAGAAACATTTATACTTTTGATCTCTTCTGCCGATACCCAACTTTTCCTTCTTTTTGCCTTTTGGCCTTACTGTTACAGAAGGTATGGGCTGACTACACGATGTCTTCTTTAATTACATCCGGTCTTTTCCTCTTCCTTCCATGAAGGCCAACAAATGTCAACCGCAAGCACATTTCTACAACGACCACAGCAATGCGCTTACATTTCGCCATATGCTATTGAGCAGCCAATCAGTAGGCTCATGTAATTAGAGTGCATGTTTTTTATTTCCTCTGGCTCAATAGAATACAGGAGAGAAAACCGGAGTACCCGGAGAAAATAAACTCCAATCTCATCGCCCCAAAGCTCAACCCCCACACTTTCTCAACACCCAGTATAACACGTACACCTAGTTAGGGTAAGGCCATGTCTGCTGACCTCGGTCCTTGCTTCGGTAAGGACAATCAACGCTATAGGACGAAAACTGAACAGATTGACAGTAAGAGTCCAGAACCTGGACGCCCTTCCCCTTGCATCCGCGGTTTTGCCAATATTTAACCAAGCAACCACTAAATAGTACATTAGTCATGGTGTACCATAGGTAGAAAGAGGAATCCTGACGGTTTACGTACCTTCCCTCAACTCGAAGTGAGCCGATGTTTGTCACTTCATGACAGATGTGAACGTTATCACCTTGGAATGCCTGACGCTCAACAACCCTATCGCACGATGGTCCAACAGAAGTGTAGACAACGGCATTGCCTCTGGCGCGAGCTTCGAGAGTCTGACCCTCGGGTTCAATAGGTGTTGCTGAAGAGAGAGTGGCCAAAGACATAAAAAGGGCCAAAGCGGAGATCTTGATGGCGACCATGGTGGCGAGTTGAGTATAAGAATTGATTGACTTAAATAGTGTTGTAGATAAATGATTGAGCTTGAAGATTTGAATAATGCATTTTCAAGAAGAATCTAGTGCAGTTATATAGGTAAGTGCTCTATGGCAAATTTTGCTTGTAGCTGGCGAAACAACATAGATAGTCTGCATGCTCTACATTGCGAATACGCTTTACGCTATAAATACGCAATCTCAATATGAGAAAAGGCGGAATGATGGTAATGATCTGCACTATACGCTCTTGCGCTGTAAGAGGTGAGCACATAAGCAGACGCACAGATGCTTTGATTGCAGGGGTTGTGTGAACGAGGCAGAGCTGTAATATTTTAAGCGACGTGGAAGCGAATATGTGGACCATTGGGGAGCGAAAACATGTCAGTTGAATTTTGACCTCAATTACCTAAAGAGAGAATGGCCTGTGAGATTGTCATAAATTCTTCCCAAATCCCAAGTCAAAGAGTCAAGGCGTTGTCACGATGGTTTTGTGCCTCTTCCACACCCGACTTCTATCAAACCTTACATCTTAAACCCCAAGTTGAATTCTCAGGCCAGACTAACTCTCGTTCCGGAGGAAGTGTCCGTTTATTGAGAATTATTATACCTTCTAATATATAGCCACTTGGCACGAGTGGAAGCGACGCCCCGCACCCAGCTCAGCTTCACTGCTGTCGTGATTTTAAGCCTAAGAGCTTTATATAAAATACAACGACGAAGGCTGATTACTGTGAGAAGATGATATCTTCAACAACAGTGGCGCCCTTACCCCGTTCACATATAGGCGCTAATTCACGACCTATTCTCTTAGCTTGCCATTCGAGATTATCTAGTAGCAGTTAGCTCTAGCCCAGGAGCCCAAGGTGATTCCTTACCCATATCTGTCGGAAGAAGAATAGCTCCGTTCTCGTCAAGTGAAACAAGAGTATCTTTAACCCAGGTACGACAACTGAACGCCTCTCCTGTTCTTTCGGAAGGCTTTCCATCTGCCGGCACGCTCTTAATGATGTCTGTGGCAAAATTGGCAACCCCTCCCAGGTGGATCAGAGCAATTAAAGTTGGAGAGCACGCCGGGTCATCGTGCTTCTCCTCATAAACCCATGGCCCAGCACGATTTGTAACATGATGACCGGTAGTAACGGTATTGGGATGTGTGAGGAGAAGGCCCCAATGCTTTGAACGTCAGCGTTGGGGTATGAATTCGACGGGGAGATGTTACATATTCGTCCTTTTCGGGTCGAGCGTCAAGAGTAATGTAGATCGACTGTCGGATGAGTAATCCGTCGAGAGGCATGATTGGGCTATCTAAAATTCGGAATTAATATTGATGCGAGATTTCGGAATGGTGACTAAATGGGGACAGCTGAGGTTAGTTGGAGTGGTAAGAAAGTAACAATTCAATGCGTGTCAGGCAGAAGTGCACCCCGCTTATTGGGGGCTGCTGCCTGCATAGTGAGACTAGATACCACTACCAGTAAATGCGCACCACGCTCATGCTTATTTTTATGGTTCTTTATTTAGCTGATCTACACTACTAAGATGCACAAAGCTGTATTTGGACAGTTGACAGTATACTTTCAGTTCTTATTGTGCCGAAGGGTTGAAATCTGCTAAATTATCTTACTGCATATCAAGTCTGCTAAATGAGTGACAACACTCAGCAGGCACTGGTTGGATCAAACAGTGCACAGAGATGCCTTTTATTACTGGGCTTCACCGACTTTAAATAAATGTCAGATCTTGAATGAAGTGGCTTGTAGATCTTCCCAGTTCTAAGAAATAGTTGTATTGTATTCAGGCAGAACCCCCGAATGAATAACGGCCTCAGAACTGCAGGTCAGCTTTGAAGCAAGTGAGACCTCTCAACTAATAAAATTGAAACAAAGCCCTCGCCTAGCCTCCGATTCATGCAGAGCTAGCTCTGTTGTACTTTCCAAGAATATTCATACCACGCAGCGAAATAACAAATGCAGCCAGGCAAACACTTTCCAGCACCATCACACCGAGTCCAGCAGCAAAGGTGTATGTCTGTGTGACACGGTCAGTACAATACTCTGTCAGAATGTAACGGTTCATCTTACCAATTCTGTGCACAAGCCCGCCCAAGGGATGTAACTCTGTCGTGAGTTGTTCTGACAAGTCCAAGACCAAAGATCCCAGTGGTTATTGCGAAGAACCTCCTTGTCGACGATGAAGTAGATAGTCACGGCGATCCATCCAGCAATATTGATACCAGAGCTGACCAAGACTGCGACAGTGTGCATGGCACCATCGCGCATTGAGCGGAACTATTCCAGTTAGACAATGTCAAGTAAGGTTGAAGACTACCAATGACTTACAAAGCTGAGACGAGTAGCAAGAGCCAACACCTGAACAAAAGACGCAAACGAAGCCATAGCCAGCATAAGCCACGTAGACAGCATATCAATGGTAGCCCATCTCGTCCTCATCCAACCATTCTCATCTCGATCCACAGAATTATGCGTAGTCTTCCACACATTAACCGCATGAGCCAACAAGCTAAGAATGCTCAAATTGACAAGAAGAATAAGAACACGCAGAGAAAGTCGGACAGTATCAAGACTACCAGCAGATTTGGGCGGTGCACGACGTTGCTTCAGAAGAGCCTGCTCGTCAGAAACATGTCGCGGTGTCTTCTCCTCTTCAACTTCATCATGAGGATCAAGACGGTTGGAGTAAGACTCGTAGCCTGATGGGACGCTGAGATCCATGGTGAAGGTGATGAGTAAAAACAAAGATAAAAATAAGCTTGATGAATAACCTTTTTTTAGCGGGACATGTTTCTACTTATGCCACGAGATGCATTCATGACCTAATATTTGGAGTAAGAAGTTTTATCTAAGCTTACCAGGTCTCGAGCGCAGTCAGCCTCGCTTAGTTCCGACACCGCCTCCCTCGCCGGGGACTCGAAGGAAGCTTACCATCAGCCCTAAACCAAAGTACAGATCCTCTAATAGATCCTACCGGGACAAATCTGACAGCAGGGATCTTCATCTGAGGCTCTAATTGGGTAGAGTCGCGAAATAAGCGGCGGAGCTTCACTAGCTCGGCTGGCTCGGCTTGTTTACTTACCCAAAGTAGGCTAGGTCTCCACTAATCGGCGACCTTGTCCTTGACTGGTCGCTATTCCTAGAGAGGCTGAGTGATCCTTCACCGGAGTAATTGGTCGGAAATGGGAGCTGAGATACAAGCTACTGAGATATCAACATTATCATGGGATGAACTAGTGACTTTTTCACTGCCACACTAATTTAGTTTGATGGGAATAATTATCAAATTGCATGCAGTAGGGCTGACTGTCAGCGGTGAAGCACGTTGGGGTCTAAACATCGACAGCGCATCGTGCTTTGATACCGGAGACGATGTGGGTATAAGAGCATTGGCATCGCTGTCTAAAGCATCATTATCATCACTCATCATCACATCTTCATTACTCACCTCACTCATCAACTAATCACTCACACACTCTCCTAAGTCTCATCACTTGGACTATCCATTAATACTTCTTCCACAAACAACCACAACCGTCAACATGCAGTTCCTATCAATGCTCCTCCTCGCCGGCTCAGCTCTCGCAGCTCCCAGCGCCCCTTCATCCCACCAATCCCGCGCCGCACCCAGCATCGATGACATGCTCCCACCCATCGTCCCCATCAACACAAGAAGTGGTGACCGGGACCTCATCTCCAAGATCATCACCGCCCCCACCCAGGTCGAGCGTCTCAAGCTCCTAGACCAGCCTGGTGATTTCATCTTCGACTTCAAGGCCGCTACCGGCGCTGGAGAAGCCAAGGGCAAGGGCGGACGCTCCGTCTCTGCTACTGCCCTCACCATGCCCGCTCTCATCGGCAACGGCGCTTCCATGACTGTTGCTTTCCTCGGTCCCTGCGGCATGAACACTGCTCATGTGCACAACCGCGCTACTGAGCTTAACATCATTGTCAAGGGCCGTCTTGTTACCAACTTTGTTACTGAGAACGGTCAGAAGCCTGTTGCCAACACTATGGATACTTTCCAGATGGCCGTCTTTCCCCAGGGCGCTATTCACCAGGAGTTCAACCCTGACTGTGAAGATGCTGTCTTTGTCGCTGCTTTCGACAACGTTGACCCCGGTGTCAACCAAATCGCTCAGAACTTCTTTTCTCTGAATGGCGATGTCGTTTCTGCTACTCTGGGTGGTGTTCAGACTATTGACGGCAAGGACATTGAGTCTTTCCGCGAGCACATTCCTGCCAACATTGCTCTTGGTATTGATGCTTGTCTTAACAAGTGTGGTCTCAAGAGGAACGCTAAGCGCGACCTGAGCGAGCTGTTGAACTAAATGGGATATGGATTGGTGATTGGTAATGTGGCGCATCGGTATAGAATGGCAGGATAAATTTAACGTATATACTTGGATTCTTGTTGATACTCGGATTGTTTTTACTTTAGCTTGCATTGCTTTTGAAATTTAGACTTTTTCAAATTCACCTCGCTGTTCCATGTGTGGTCAACTTTCCTTTATCGTAACTGTGTTCTTCGACTTTATTCTTCATCCAATAAATGCCACCCAGGGCTTTCAATGACAGACCCTAAGTTAAGCTTTTATAGTGACCTTATTTCTTCCACCTGCCACACTTTGCACATCCTGCCTTCGTCTTCACTTCTGCCTCTCCACATCCCACCACTTTTACCTTGTTCGCTAACACCGGTCCCGCAGCTATGGCTCTCCCAATCATTCACATCAACGGCTACCCAGGCACAGGAAAGCTTACCATCGCCCGGAAACTAGTCGAAGTTCTATCCCACTGCAATGCAAAACTCGTTCATAACCACCTCCTCATCGACCCAGTCGACGCCATCCTCCCACGCTCCAGCCCAGAGTATCAACCCGCACGCCGCGCCCTCCGATCCGTCATTTTCGACGCCATAGCCAAATCACCCGACACGAAAAACTCCATTCATATTTTCACCGACTTTCAATCCAACGACTTTATCGGTCGCGGTGTTATGGAGGAATACATCAACTTGGCTGATCGTCATAGGGCTCTCCTTGTACCCATCACCTTGACCTGTAGCAAGGAAGAAAACCTACGTCGTTTGGCCTCTTACGAGAGGGGGTTCAATGGCAAACTTACCGAACCGCTAGTTGTCGAACATTTGCGAAAGTCTAGCGAGATCTACCAGTGGCCGGAGGGTCAACCTTTGCATTTGAAGCTCGACGTCACGGAGTTGACTGTTGCCGAGGCTGTGCTCGCCATAGTTGAGCATCTTGGGGTAAATCATTGTCTCCCGCCCCCATGTTGATGGTAGAGCACCTTCAGCTAACGAATTCCTATTGCCACTGGACGGCGTCTCAATCTCCCGAAATGAAATGTGAAGATCAATTCACGGCTGGAAGCACGAAGAACATTCGCGACAGAATCATGATGTTCCATCGGATACTCGCTGCGATAATCCGAATCTAATGTCATGGTCATACGACAGTCTTCCCATTCTACCAATGCGGTTCTATCAGTTCCCATGATTGTTTATACCGTCCGTTGACAAGATAACGCCTGTACCGGCGGCTTACCCTGGACACGCGAAAGCCGCATGGTGTCAGCAAGTTTGTGGAATCTTTCTCCACTGTAAGCTACGGGCCTACTGTACACTCCGCGGGGTCTAGGTACGTTAAGGAGATACCTTTTCCAATAAACCTCCCGGGCAGTTGTTCAGATTCCATTACTTCCGATACGTTCATGATAACTTAGCTTGTCTCAATAGACCTAAAACTATTCTTTTCATAATTTGTGAGTCTTTTTCTACCTGTCCCCATATGTCCCGCCTCCAATGCTTCCCTTGCCACTGTACGTACTGGCCTATCTGAAAGTACCTCTCATCTCGGCTGCAACAGTGAAGCGGAGCATCTTCATCCACCAATCGCCATTCGCAAAACCCTCCGCGCTGATCCCTCGGCGTTCCGCTCTCCTCTTCTCCTTGGCAATTCCGCAGTTTGAGAACCTTGATGGCCGCACCTAACGCTCAAAGACCAGCAAACAAGCTCAATCCGTACACGCCTAGCATGAACGTTCAAAGTATAAGTGACAAGACCCAGCACCGCGCCTGCGACCCATGCAGTCAGTCTCCTTCCCCTCTCATTTGTACTCATCAGCTGATGACGTGTTTCAGGGAAACGCAAGGTCAGATGTTCACGGCATACGCCTCTGTGTGAACGATGTTCTCACTTTGCTTTGATTTGCGAATATTCGCCTATGAGAACTATAGGTCGGCCGAAGAGAGGATGGTCTAGATCCAATGGCGTTGCGAGTACTGGCGCGGCATCAATGTCGCCCGAGACAGGAGGTTTTGCTGGTGTTATGAATCAATTCTTTGATGACCTGGGCACGTCGCCATTGCCATCCTTCGACATGGACTTCTCGACAGACCAAGACACCATACCAGGAGGGTCAACATTGGTACCTGATATTTTCAACAACGCGTCCACGACACAGGATCACACCAACGTCAACCTGTCTCCAGGAGCTACAATCAGAGATAAGCCAGCGCATGTAACGACCCCATCACGGAATATTGAGAGCGCAACAACACCTTCTCAGAAGTGCTCTTGTATCGAGTTAGTCAATCAGCATTTTTCGGAGATAGAAAGTTCCCTCGAGACATTCCAAACCCTCAAAATACTGAAACGGTCGCTGGTATCAGCAAGGACGATCCTGGAATGTACGATATGTTTCCAGTCCATCAAGAGTCCACGTACATCACGGAATGTCTATCTTCTCGGTTCCCTTCTATCCAGCATAGGGTCATCCTACGGAGACTTTTTCTATACCCAAAAGCAACAAGCTTTGGCGTCTAGTACACCGATGCAGCTTTTCATTGGGAAAGAGGCTAATGGTGGAGATATGGTCGAGGTGTCCCTCGAGGGACCTAGTTATGTAGCGTTCCTGCAAGCCAGTCTCAAAGGAGAGCTGAAGTGTCTTGTGAAGCTCAGAGAGGAACTGGAGGCGAGACAGAGTCAGTCTCACACGGAAGGTCATGAGAATTGTGAAACGGGGACGAGTTGTTCGAATACTGAGTCGCTCACGATTACCAAGCATCCCACCGAGGTGTGCCCAAAGGAAGTCGACATGACAACGGCCTGCGCGTGCTTTAGAACGGTTGATCAGGTCAGAGCTGCAATCGCGGAGGCGCAAAGGATCATTGCAGGATGAGTTGCTGAGAGCTTACAATGACATTTGTTATTGAGATACCCATACTTTAGATTCGGAATCCATTGATTATTTGCGACTACCTTTTAGAGAATATGTCGCACAGATGATTGACTATCCTTGAAGCGCAAACAATGGAAGCGCGGCGCGGGGACGGAGCGCGGGGACTTTTGACAGTGACAGTGGAGCCATCCGCGGAACACCCAGTTTCACGATATATCACGTCCCGACGGCGTGTTACCACTTCTCTTAAATACAATAATCCAATTCCTAGGCAAACCATCCTTAAAACCCCACATCATTTCCAAACACCTTACTCCTCCAAGTATACTTCCATCACCATGGGTGCATCATGTTGTGGATCCAAGTCTGAGCATGTAAGTGCCAGCTCGGACCAACACAACCACAGAGAGCCTTCCATTGCTGAGCATGGAAGCCATCATCATGGCGAAGAGCATGGAGGCTGCTGCGGAGATGATTCCGATGTCTCCAGCATGACCTCGACATGTTGCGGTAGCGAGGAGCAATGCAGTGGTAAGTTTATCGTGCACCAATTCTAGCTCATTCCTCATTTTCATTTCTAGAAAAGTGCATCGTCGCCATTGCTGCCCTCGAGTGCAAGAAGGCTTGCGAAGAAGATCCAAGCCACGACGAGCACGAACCTGGTCATCACGACGCCGAAGTAGCGTGCGGTACACATCTCGAAGCTGCATTCGACCAGTACAGCACCTATCTTGAACAGATCCGTTGTATCTGTCGTAGCGCAATCGAACAGGGAGTGACGTCCATCGAAACATGTTGTATGACCACCCGATCGAAGACCAGGAAGCCCAAGCCAAAGCACGAACATGCACACAATCACGGGACGAAGAGTACCGTTCCTGTTGTCACAACCTCCAAGACTGAGGTTGATATCGAACATGGAGCCAATCTGGAAACAATCGGCTTCTTGGTCAGCGGTATGGACTGCACCTCGTGCGCAGATAAGTTGATGCGTATCTTCGGGACCGTGGCCGGTGCGTCTGACGCTCAGGTCAACTTTGTCATGGGCAAAGGAGAATTCAACGTCGACAACTCCATCACCACCGCGGAAAGCGTCCTCAGCTTCGTGTCTGGGGCAAGTGGATTCGTCCTGAAAAAGATCATCGGCGGGAATTATTTCCTTGATGTCTTGGCCTCACTGAAGCAATTTGTCGAGAACCCACCTCAAGGTGTTACCGATGTGCAGGCCCTTGACAAGAAGACAGTTCGCCTCTCATACGAACCAACAACAATCGGCGCCAGAGATCTGATGGAACAGATCAAGGATCGGTGCAACGGTCTTGCAGAGCCTCGTGGAGACGCTCAACTGGAAAATAGTCGCCGACGTCTCTGGGATCAACTTACCAAGACACTTTTGGCGGCTGCCCTGACTATTCCTGTCGCAGTGGTATCATGGAGCGAAGACCTGGTAGACAGCAAAACTGAGGGCATCATTGGATTAACCCTTGGTACACTTGTCCAAGCTATCGCCATCCCGGAGTTCTATCGCCCAGCTCTCGCTGCTCTTTGGTACAGTCGAACTGTCGAGATGGACATGCTCGTTGTCATAAGTATTACGGCAGCTTACGTCTACTCCATCGTCGCGTTTAGCTTCGAGATGGCTGGTAATCCTCTCGATGAGGGCCAGTTCTTCGAGACTAGTACCATGCTCATCACGCTCATCCTCGCTGGTCGATTGATCGCTGCATTTGCACGAGTCCAGGCGGTCTCTGCCGTATCCCTCCGATCGAAGCAGAACATTACAGCTGTACTCGTTACCAAGGAAGGCGATGTCGAGATCGACGCTCGTCTTCTTCAGTATGGAGATGTCTTCAAGGTTTTGCCTCATTCTCGTGTACCTACTGATGGTATCGTCCTCTCTGGCAAGACCGAAGTGGACGAGTCCATGCTGACAGGGGAAGCACTACCTGTGGTCAAGCAAAAGGGTAGTGACCTAATCGCTGGCACTGTAAATGGCGACGGTACGGTCACTGTTCAACTGACGCGTCTTCCTGGAAAGAACACAGTCACTGACATTGCCCAACTCGTCGAAGAAGCTGCCAACTCTACACCCAAGATCCAAGATCTGGCTAATAAGGTCGCTGGTTGGTTCGTCCCCGCAATGGGCGCCATAGCTATCCTCGTTCTTGTCATCTGGGTTGCATGCGGTATCGAGCTTCTTGACTACAGCGCTGGAAAGAGTGTTGGGAACGCCATCACCTTTGCTGTCGCCACGCTCGCTGTCGCGTGTCCCTGCGCCCTTGGCCTTGCTGTACCTATGGTTCTCGTTGTCGCAGGGGGTATAGCGGCGCGAGGTGGTGTTATCATCAAGTCTGCTGATACCACCGAGGGAGCTCGCAAGACCACCGATGTTGTCTTTGACAAGACTGGTACAATCACGGAGGCTGAGCTTACCGTGACTGAACAGGTGAATTTGAATGGGAACTTGTCAGATAACCTTGCTTTGGCAAAGGCTCTTGTTTCAGGCAGTAAACATCCTGTCTCTGCTGCGATTGAGAAGTACCTCACTGTCAAGGCTACGCCTGAGGTGGTGAACGTCCATGCTATTCCTGGTGCTGGAGTTGAGGCGGATTACCTTGATTCGACTCTCAGAGCTGGAAACGCTCGTTGGACTCAAGCTGAGCAGCTGGAAGATGTGTCGCGACTCCAAAACAACGGTCTCACTACCCTTGTTGTGACACGCGATTCTATTCCCCTCATCGTCTTCGGACTCTCGGCTCAGATTCGCCCAGAAGCAGTGCAAGTCATACGTGAGCTTCAATCCCGCAACATCAACGTTCATCTTGTTTCAGGTGACCAGAAAAAGGCTGTCCAGGCAGTCGGAGCCTCCGTTGGTATCTCACCAGAGAATGCCATCGCTGAGCGTACTCCGCCCGAGAAGCGAGACTACGTTGCTGCTCTCATGAATCAAGGAAAACGAGTTATCTTCTGTGGCGATGGAACAAATGACGCCATCGCCGTTGCGCAAGCGAATGTTGGTGTCCAAATGGGCAGCACCAGCGACGTTACCCAAGACGCAGCAAATGTTGTCCTTTTGAATGGCTTGGAAGGTATCCCATTTCTTCTTGACATCAGCAAGGTTGGGTTCCAACGTATGTACTTCAATTTTGTTTGGTCGGCTGTCTACAATATCTTGGCCATTACGATGGCGAGCGGTGCATGGGTCAAGTTTCGGATTCCGCCTCGATATGCTGGTTTGGGCGAGATGGTTAGCGTTGTTCCCGTGGTCTTTGCTGCGAACTCTATGTTCTTTGCTAAGTACTTCAAGTTGAGAAGTCAATAAGTGTGGTAGTCGGTTGGAATACGAAACGAGAAGCTTTGATCAACTACAACTATAACTAAGGCTGCTGCTATTTTGAAGTTCTTTAAATCCAGTTTCATGGCGTATAAGTCAAATCGACACATTGAAGGGTATTGTTATTGTCCGGTTTCGAGTCCCTTTGGCTCATGTAGGATCAATCAGCTACAGCTTGTGCATGAGCATAACCTCTGACCTTACTATCAAGTGCCACAAGAAGCTCAGCTCACCACTTTACCGCCTTTTCCTAATTCGTAAAATCGCTTGCCACTTTCGCTGAATCCATCGGCAGTCAGCCTTGTAGAACCTTAATAAGTTGCCGAGCCGCCATCGTTTAAATACTACTAATGCACTCTAGCAAAGCGTTGCAAGTTGATCAAAACGGGCATTGGCTTAGAGTTTCCAGCATTCCAGCTTCGGAATGTTCCTTCCAAGGTCAGTTGCCATGGTCTAGACCTCTTGTGGCTTGAATTCAGGGAAGCTGAATCAATGGGAAGACTCGCTTACATTGGTATGATGGCGTTGAACAAAATATAGATCGGCGTTACAGCCTTGTCTGCAACCAACAAAGAACCAAACCATCGGTGGAATTCCAGGGGATGCGCCATCTGCCTTTCAGCTGTCCTAATTGAGGAAGGTGTAATCCTCTTTCGGAAGTTTGATTGAAGCTTATTGTAACCACAACTCCGGAAAAAAAGGTTGAATAACGTTGAACCCGATTCGGTGGGCTGGAGGCTCTTGGAAGGGCCACAGATAGGCTGCAGTGCCGAGTGACTGGATCTAGATGGATCATATGTCCATTGTCAGGAACGATCTAGATTCCAGCCCTGGGTATGAAATGATCTAGGAATGAAATATGCATTAGATATTTAAACAGACTATGGCCCTCTCAATTTACAGTGTTATCATGCCACATCCTCAATTTACACCAAGAACAAGCACCATGAAGACCTACGCGTCAATCACCCTTCTCAACCTTGCCCTGCTGACTGTAAATGCAGCGGAGCAAAAGGATATCAATGCCTCCTGTGACGAGGTCTGGGGTGTCATCGGCTGCAGCCGGTTCATCCAGTACCCTTCTTTTGTCAAAGCAACCTATGGTGGGTAATTTCATGACAATATGTGATCACATCTAACTCTTTACCAACAGACGGCATGGGCAACCAGAATGGAATAGACGTTGTGCCGGAAGATGTCAACATATGCACTGCCGTCCAAGAAGCCCTTGGTAACAGGGATTTCGTTGATATGGCAGTGCCTAATTGCCAGTGCCTGAACCTGGCCTCGTACTATGGAGATAGCTCAGACTACAAAAGTATTTTCGATGGTCAGATCAATCAGGGTGTTAGGGAATACGCTCTTGATGACACATACAAAGCCGAAACAGTAAGCAAACATCGCCCCTTCTGACCGTCTGTTGGCTTACCCTTTGCAGTGCCTTTTCAACAACGACTATGTCATATCTACCAACAAAGCATCGGTTACAAGAAGTCAGCTTTCAGCAGCCAACGGCTGGACTGTCATTCGGGCCCCGGAGGTAGGCTCCCTGTCTATGCTCCAGATATACAACTGACACAACCGCAGGTCGATGTCGCTACATACAGGAAGCTTGTCAAGGCAGTGGCCTCCTGCTACTCTGGGACATGCGACGGACCTAAAATCCGCGCATTCTTTGTCAGCTACCTGGATAAGGCAGAGGGCATGGTTGACAGCGATCTTGTACAAATGCTTAACAACTGGGTCGCTTTGTTTACTTCTCTCAAGCGAAAGACTACAGACGTTCAGACTTATGCCAAGGATGTGCAGAGTCGTCTCAAATTTGTTTCCTCAAAGGTTGAATCTGTCAAGGCGAGTGTGTGCAGGAATAGTGCTTGCAAAGGTGCCACTCCTTCCAATGCTTTCAAGAAGTGTAAGTGACACCAGAAGAGATGCTTATGATTATCCTAACATTGCATAGTCTCTAGCACCATTTCGACCATCAAGGGCCTACAGGGTGTTCCCAACGCCGCTGAAAGGTCGCTTGCAAACCTTCCCAAGATGACGCAAATCACCCGCACCGCGATCAAGTACAGTACTACAGCAGCAGATGAAAAGTACTACGTGGGACTGGTGGAAGACTACCGTATCAACACTATACGAGACCTCATCAAGGCTTTCAGAGTGACTGAGTATATGCCTCAGGCAGGAGAAGACCTAAGGAACCTCGTCAACACATTCAATCTCATCAGCAACCACGCCCCCAGCGCGCAAGCAGCAGCTACCTCAATCAACCAAATTCTCGCCACGAACTGGGCGAAGAACTCGGAACTGGCCAAAACTGCTTCCGGTCGCAAGGTCCGCGATGGACTTATCAAGATCCAACAAGCGTTCAAGAACGAGCTCAAGGGCCCGCTTGCGAACCTTGTCAAAGCAAACAAAGCCGTCGAAGACCTGCTCGTCAAGTTTCCACTTCGTAAGAAGAGACTCGAGTTTACATCCGGGGGTGTTTACTTTAACCGCTGGACAGATGTGCAGATGAAGGTTCCTGGCACCGTGCCCAGGACAAAAACATACTACGATGGTCCTTGGTACACCAGTTTCACCTGGGATGAGATCCAAGCTTTTGATTTTGGTCCCAAAAAAGTCAACTTTGTCAAACATGCCCTTCCTTATATTAAATACCGTTTCATTTAGTCGACATCCTCTTTAGCCAAGACTTTCCAACTAGGCAATCCTTCCATGAAATATTTGCTGGGTTCAAATTGGAGTCGTTCTTTAGGATCCCCCCGTTCCCATCATCAACCAAACTCGTTTATCTAAAAACATGATGTCCTGCCACAAAGTTGTCGTTTCGCCGAATTATTGAAGCGAACATTGTACCGAATCATTGAAGCGGGCTGGAAAAGTCTTTATCCAAGCCCTGTATCGTCGCTGTTAGTGCATGCACCTAAGTTGCTAGTAAACCCTATCACCCTAAGCGATAACGTTATGCGCCCCACGACGTCATTGTGGTTCCCTTGACGTCTTTGATCTCTCAGCAGAAGAGGCTGGCAGTTTCTACGGGGAATACAATATAAGTGCTCGAAACACCAGGCAATCGATCAATTGATTCAAGACAACTTAGACACATCGACACAATGGCATCCAAGAACGTTTTTATGTATGTCGCCGCTCCGACTGAGTCTCAATTAACTAACAGCATCCAGTACTGGTACCACCGGTTTCATCGGTGGTGATGCATTCTATGCTCTAACCAAGGCCCAGCCAAGCTGGAAGTACACTGTTCTCGTTCGAAGCGAAGAGAAGGGAAAGGATGTTCAGAAACAATATCCTGATGCGAAGTTGGCAATTGGATCTTTGGATGACTCTGAGGTTATCAAGAAGGCCGCTTCTGAGGCCGATATTGTTATTCGTGAGTTCGTAACCTCTTGACGCGAATCCAAATACTGACTTCGGTAGATACTGCTGAGAGTTCCGATCACCAAGGCGCTGCACGCGCCATCGGAGCCGGTCTACAGTCTACCCATTCCGCCTCCAACCCCGGCTACTGGATCCACATCAGCGGCACAGGTATCCTCTGCTGGTATGACATGGACAACAAGCGCTACGGTGAAGGACCTCTTCCCGACCAATCTTACGATGATCTCGAGGGCGTTGACAAGGTCACATCCCTCCCCGACACTGCATTCCATCGCGACGTCGACAAGATCGTTCTCGAGGAAGCAGCTAAGGACACTTCCGCTGTAAAGGTTGCCATTGTCTGTCCTCCTACTATTTACGGCACAGGTCGCGGACCTTCAAACCAACGAAGTCGCCAAATCCCAGGTCTCGCAGAAACAACCCTGGAAAAGGGCTTCGGACCCATCATTGGCGCCGGAAAGACGGAATGGGATAACGTCCACGTGCACGATCTCTCCAGTCTAATCGTGCTTCTCTCCCAACGCGCAGCATCCTCTTCCACAGAGAACGATGGAGAGATCTGGGGTCCTAAAGGTTACTTTTTTGCTGAGAACGGTACGCATAAGTGGAGCGAGATCTCTACGGTCATTGCCAAGGAAGCAAAGAGCAAGGGACTTATCAAGAGTGACGAGACCAAGGTTCTGGATGTTGATGAAGCGCAAGAGAAATTGGGATTCCAGGCGCTTTCTTGGGGACTGAACAGTCGTGGTGATGCGAAGAGGGCGAGGAAGTTCTTGGGTTGGAAGCCGACTTGCGAGAGCTTGGAGGAGTGGATTCCTGAGTGTGTTCAGGTTGAGGCGAAGAGACTTGACAAGAACTAGATTTACCTAACCCTGTAGGATTTAGTGAAATATCTTGTTATGTTTACTCTACTTGCCCACTCTGGTTTTCTGATGTGATAGAGGCGACATGTTTGTTGACCGAGTACTGTGTCCGTTCGTTGACAATTCACATTTTGCAAAGCCTGCATCATGTCTTGCCATCCTCGTCGACGTTGTTTACAATCAGAAAGTGGAAGTGAAAATGAAAGGAATCGATCCTTATGAGATTCCAGATAAAATCACATGAAGGAAACATACCCTAGCGAGCCAATTGGAGACGTTTTGTCGCGTTGTGATTGAAATCTCGTGACGCGTTCAAGGTTACCCTACAAGCTCGGAGCACAACATCGCAATTGAAACCGAGCCTGGCAAGTCTGGTATCACTGGTACCAATCAGATGATGAGATCAAGTCTCCGTGTGATTTTACTTTGATCATAATCTCATCTCGTATACTCGTATTAATTCGACCTGATCTGATAACTATGCCGGGCGCCGGACGAAGGCCTCCCGATCATTCTCCCGACCCCCGTTCACCACCAAGCCCAAAGCCTGTCGGCTCCGATTGCCCCGAGACGCCACTCTCCTGTGCGGGGAACACTCGACCGAGCCTAGTAAAATTCACATCCGGGGTAGATCTGGGGTAATTCGCATCGGGCATCGGGACAATCAACTAAACACGGCAATTCTGGGGGAAAATCTTGGCTTTTGTGCTTGTTTCTGGTACGAGCGCTTCGGAAGGAACCGAGCTGCTTGAGATATAAAGACTGTGGAGACACTGTCACTCAACATGTCTTCGATATCTGTCAGCAACTGTCACCATGACTTCGAAGCAGGGCACCGAAGAAGCGCACATCCAAGATGCCGAGTCTAACGACTTCCAAGGTCTTGTTCTCGCAGACGTAATTCCTAAGGATCGTCCCGCGTGGTACAAGGATTGGACGTTATGGAAGTTGAACTTGTTGCTTTTGAGTGGTCTCTTGACACAGACTGCTACTGGTTTTGACGCCAGTGAGTATCCTCAACATTGAAGATAATAACTGGTTACTAACGAGACAGGCATGCTCAACGGAGCTCAGTCCCTTCCTCAATGGCAGTCCTACTTCGGCGAACCGAAAGGAACGCGTCTCGGAGCCATGACGTTCGGTCCCAATGGTGGTGTCCTTATCTCGATCCTCATCTCCTCCCAACTGTGCGATTGGCTCGGCCGACGGATTCCCATTCTCATGGGCAGTCTCACCATCATCGTCGGCGCTATCGTTCAGACGTGCTCCTACAACTACGGCATGTTCGTCGCGTCCCGGTTCATCATTGGCTTCGGTCTCGGAATCGTATCGACTGCTGCACCGCCTTTACTGTCCGAAGTTACATACCCTACGCATCGTGGAAAGGTCGTCAGTTTCATGATGGTTTCCTGGCCTTTGGGCGCTATCATCGCGGCTTGGGTTACATACGGAAGTTTCCAGATGCAGAGTTCTTGGGCATGGAGATTGCCTAGTCTTCTACAGGCCAGTTTCTCAGTCATTCAAGCTTCGCTCGTTATGTTCGCGCCTGAATCACCAAGATGGTTGATCTACAAGGGTCGATACAAGGAAGCGCAGGATATTCTCGTCAAATGGCACGGCTACGGCGACCCAAACTCCAGACTTGCACGTTTCGAAATGGCGGAGATCACAGCGACTCTTGAGATTGAAAAGGTCCAGCAGAAATCCCGATGGGCGGAGTGGGTTTCTACGAAGGGTAACTGGCACCGTTTCTTCCTTGCTCTCTACATCCCCGCTATGCTGCAATGGTCCGGCAACGCCTTGACTTCATACTACCTCGCTAAGGTCCTCAACTCGATCAACATCACCGACCACAAGACTCAGCTCCTTCTCAATGGTGGCCTTCAGATGTGGGGTTTCGCTTCAGCTGTTGTCTTTGCTACACTTGTCGATAGATTCGGTCGTCGATCTCTTTTCCTTCTTGGTATGTCAGGTATGGGTGCTTCGTATATCATCTGGACAATCTGCTCCGCACGCAACCAACAAGAGAATTTCGAGCACATTGGCTTCGCTGGAGCAGTCCTCGCCATGATCTTCGTCTTCTCATTCTTCTACCACGCCATCTCCCCCATCGGCGCAACATACATCATGGAAGCAACACCATACTCCCTCCGTGCCAAAGCGTCCATGCTGTACCAACTCACTGGTAACTTGGCTGGTGTGTACAACGCCTTCGCGAACCCCGTTGCCATGGAGGCTATTTCCTGGAAGTACTACATCGTGTGGTGTGTTGCTATCGCGGTTCATTTGACGTTGATCTTCTTCTTCTTCCCTGAGACGAAGGGACATTCGCTTGAGGAAGTGGCGGAGATTTTCGATGGGCCGGATGCGCTTGTTGGAGCTAACGCTATGGGGCAGAAGAAGGTTGATGATATGGCGATGCATTAGGAAGGTCTTGCAAACCTTGACTAGATTACGTGAGCACTAGTGTCTCTTCAACGAGGTTGAGAAATAATGAAAACAACTTCAACTTTACATACACAAATGTACATTATGGAGAATTTTCAAGCACCACCGCAACTTCTTATTCGGAGTATAATCTGTATATACCTCTCCATCTTCTCGGCCACTGTTGTCTTCACCCGTAAGAATGCTATCGTACTCCGACTCGGCACAATCGCCATCCTGTGCTACCTTAATTACGTTTTTCATCTTGTCGTTCTCCACACCTCGATGACTACCACTCAAAAATGCGCCGTTTGTAATATGAGTTGGGGTTTCTGGGTCAGTGGTGCTGAGCAGCTTCTCCTCTCCGGGTTCGACGCCGAGGACCTCACCAAGAAGTCTGAGGGTCCAGTTGGTAGGTCCACACTGCTTTGGCGAGGAGTGAATTTGTACTTTAACCTACGACGAGTCGGTGTGCGTGGGGAGGTTTCCATGAGAAGAATGTCTCAAAGTCGAGCTCAGATGTTGAGATCCAAGATCATCGAGCTTCTCTGTCTCTATCTTATCTTGGATGTAGCACTGAACGCACCACTCCCAGAAGAACACTTGATCGCCAGAGACAAAGAGACTCTCTTCAACCTTTCGAACCTGTCAGCTGAGGATCTAAGCTTTCGCTTCGTCGGTACCTTGGGTTATTGGGTACTGTCGTTCGTGTGCAATCGCTTCAATATCGCTTGCGCAGCTATCCTTTCTCTCTCACTTGGCTTAAGTCGACCTGACGAATGGCCATCCTTGAATGGACCGATCAGTGCTTGTTATACGATCCGGGGATTTTGGGGGTAAGTAGAACATTTCTTGGCCATCGTGGTGCCAATGCTAATGAGACTCGAAGTACCTTCTGGCATCAGCTCTACCGTAGACAACTCACCGGTTGGGGAGATTTCGTCCCGGACAAGATTATCAGGTTACGCCGCGGTAACTTGTTGTCGAGATATACTCGTCTCACTCTGGCCTTCCTCTTGTCTGGTCTGATGCATCACCCCATGGTCTCTGTCTACGGCCTGGGTGCTGATGATACATGGTGCTGCGAGAAGTTCTTTTTGTTGCAAGCATTTGGAATCACGGTAGAGGATGCCGTGCAGGCCTTGACTGAACGACTCGCTATGCCGAGACCAATGCGCCGTCTTATTGGATATTTGTGGGTTGGTGTCTTTCTGGTCTGGTCGACGCCAGTGTGGATGTTTCCACCTATGCGTCGAGGGGACTCCGGTAAGATGGTACCTTTCAGTCTTGTGAGCCTTCTTAAGTGAAAGCACATAGAGAGACGTATCCGTATAGAGAAAGCTTACAGCTTATGTATAGACATGATGGTGGTTTGAATAGAGTTTCGGTGTGTCACAACAGCTAATATAATAGCCTCCAACTTTTCAACATTCTCCTTCCTTCCAAACTACTCAACAAGACTCTGCCACTCAGGTTCTTGGCCAATACCAAAACATCAGGGCCCCAGGTACATCACGTAGAGGATTTCCCTCCCCAGCCTTCGCACTCCCAAACTGCTCTGTAAACCCACACTTAATATAGAACTCCTCCGTCCCATCAACAGCTGCCAATGAAGCACAAATCTTCTCTTCTTGCGCCTTCTCCATCCCCCACTGCACAAGCCTCCTCCCTACTCCCTTCCCATGAAAGTCTGGACGTATAGCTAACGCTGCCAGGTACCAGGACTCAGCGCGCTTGCCGCTCCAGATACTGTCGAAGCACGGGTATGCGCGCTCGACGGCGTCTTCTTGCTCGGGGTCGGCGGCGCGGTTGGGATACAGACGTGCGTGGACCGTCATGGCGAGGGACGACATTGGCTTGAGGAGGTTGCCTGGCTGGTTAGTTGGGTCACCAAAAGAGTGGAGGGACTTACGAGGATCCAAAGTTGAACACTCTAGCTTTTTGCCTCCATCACCTAGCCTTTCCCATTGGGCGATACCAACAATGGATTCCTTTCCGCTCAGGTCTTTGGATACAGCTACTATCAGTCGCCAACGGTAATCCCAGAAGACAACTCGCGCACGACGGACCCAGTAAAGATCAACATCTTCTGGATACTGTTCGCGATGAGGATGGATCAAGTCACCAAAGAGCTCATCCTTCCAGAAAGCCCTAGACATGACACGAGCAACCTCGGGAAGCTCTGAGTAGTGTACATCACGCAATGTGATTTCAGACATGATAGGTAGTCTGAAGGATGGGGAGTTGGTCTGTTGGCCTTAAAGGATGTGTCTCTCAAGAAGACTCAAATAGAAATGGACAGGATATCACATTGGTACGGTGCAGATCAAGGGTCCTTAAATGTTTTACTCAGGGCCGGGGGTCAATTGGTCCGGCTCTGACTACTGTGCTCGGTCGTATGGCGTGTTGTCTGCAGACCAGGAAGTGTTTCACGCCCTGACTTTGCAGAAGGACTCCACCCCTTACACCCTTGAAGAGTACTCAACCAACAGTCACTCCACGGCCAATAATTGTCTATGATAGCACCCTCACCGGAATGTTGGTCCAAGCCAAACCGTTAGTCGATATAAGCATAAGCGGTGACTGTGACTCATCATATGTACTACGCACACCAGTGGTGGCCGCTGATATTTCGAACTAACTATTTTCTGCAACCAATACCGAAACAAATTACGTATCTCTATCTTCTAGCTCGTTCCCAGTGAGTCGGACCTCGCCTTGGTCCCCTCCTTACTGTTCAAGCTTGCGGACGTAGGCCACAGGCCCCTCATATCGATGTCTTCCATACAAAAAGTAGTAAACCACGGTGAATATGATCAAACCCGAGTACATTACAATACTCCAATTCATCTCAGCAGCTGTAGGATTGGGGTTACCAGGCATAAACGCGAGCACGAAGATGATAATGAGAAACGCCTCCGAAGCAATGTTAATGGGCAATCCCCAGCGGCCGAGTTTGAGCTTGGATGGTAAAAGCTCGCGGTGTGTGCATCGTCGCCAGATCATGCAGCCAATTGAGACAATGCAACTAGATAGAAGTCCGGTTGTCGCCAGAGAAGTGATTGAGTTCAACGCAACAGGAGATCCAATGTTGATGAGCGCCAGTAAACCTGAGACAACAAAGGTGGTAAGAATGGCGTTGACAGGCACGTCCCATCCTGCTGGAACCTTGGAGAACCATGTATCAAAAGGTACAGCATGGTCTCGAGCAAAAGCATAAAGCTGTCGCGAGGCTGTAGCTACCATGGTCAAGTTCGAAAAGATAGTCATGGCAACGATCCAGAATGACACAGCGGTAGCACTGCTGGCTGACCCTGTTGAGTTGAGAAAGACCTGCATGAACGGCTGGCCAGTGGGCGACGAGATGACCTGCTCCAGATCACCGACGCAGAAGCAGAATGTGATAACCATGATCCAACCGAAAAGGCCGTTGAAGACAGTGGTCAGGATCATGACGCGGGGAATAGTGCGTCCGGCATCACGGACTTCCTCTGACATGTGCACAGCTGCGTCGGCACCGAGAAGAGGCAGGACACCAGCGAGGATACCCACGAGGGCGGATCCTCCGAGATTGCCCCAGCCACCACCGTCGCTGAATTGTGTAAAGACTTCGTGGGCATCAGCGCGAGGTGAGAGAACCCAGAGCGTGACCAGAACACCAAAGAAGGCGAAGACATGGACGACCAGAATACAAGCCTCTACCAAAGGAAGCTTTCTGGCAAGGAAGGTGTTGAACAGGACCGACAGTCCAGCAATTGCGATGGTCAGAAGAGTGCCGTGCCATCCCTGGGGTTCGTAGCTGGGGTTGTTCATAGCAATAAGACCCTGAATTTGTGTACCACCGATGAAGGAGGATGAAGCGCAAGCTCCTTGCCATCCAAGAACACACATCCAACCCATGAGGTAGCTGATGGGCTTTTGGTATCCTGGTGGTGCGAATTCGGATACCCAGTGGTATTGACCTCCGATCGTAGGGGCCCTGGTGAAAAATGGGTTAGTTGCGAAGTGATTTAAGGGTGGTTGGAACTTACATGGAAGCCATCTCGGCCATTGAAGTGTTAACAATGATGAAGCCGATCCAGCAGATGAAGAACATCCAAATCAGACCGGCTGTACCGCCGTTGACGAGACCGAGCGTTGATACACTGGGAAATCAGCGATTGTGCAACGTCCGTCAAGTGTTGGACTCACCTGAGAGAGTATTCCCATGATGCCATGAGAATCATAGAAAAGCCAAAGATAGACAAGAAGCGAAAGTTTCTCTGCAATGCCTGTTAGATCTGGTAGAGCGCTCGGATGATCGCACGAACCGTCAAATCTTGGACCTTGCCCATACGGTACATGTCCAGCCTATCGGCCGCAGTACCCTTCTTCTCATCGACATTGTCGCTGTCACTAAGTTGAGGCGTATCATGTACGTCCATGGACTTTTTGTCGTCGTTGCTCGGCATCTTGACGGTTATCTCAACACAAACACAATACAAAATAAAAGATGAAAACCCTGAGATGAGAGAAAAAGGAAGAGAAGATAAAGGATTCAAGATCGGCAGGTAGAAAGCGCAGGAGGGCGGCACAAGATAATTGTTCTTTCCTTCCGATTGCTCTGTTGGTTCAAGGCATGCATGTATTACCCTGTCTCATGTTGTACTGAGCAGGGATATCAACCAACAGCCAAACCCCCTTGAGCCTAGACCAACGGGAACCAATCGTGCCGTCCCGGTACTCGGGCAGTTTATCCCTATTAATCATCGTTTAGTGCCAACTTAATCCATTGTCACCAGTTAATATCAGATCATTTTCATGGATCTGAATTTTGACAATAAGATCCTGTCCCCTTCTGTCACGGAGATAGCTGCCTTGTTTCACTACGACCAACAAAATGAGGTGATATTTCTGTCTCCGAATTCCTGCATAATTTCATGCGTCAATAGAACCAACAGTTCTAGACATCCTCCGCCACTCATAGCTATCGTGTCAGAATCTTATTGACACCCAAATCGGGTCTGTGGCGTCTTATCCGCCCCGCCCGCTAACGATCTGTTGAGGTACCGATTCGGCCATGTTTGCTGCACTTTTCTGAGACATGAGATTCAGCTTGAACATCTCAAGAATTCGGATCGTGCTTGGCACCTCTTCATGTGCCGCAGAACAATTACATCCTTGTAGATACTCGGGGCGAGAAGGTAGTGGGGCCGAAATTAGGGTGTGGTCAAGCACCCCCGGCTGACGAGTCCAGCCCTTGTTGTTTCCGTACGACTTTTATATCATATCACCAACAATAAACTCTTCACAAACCAACAAAGGATCAGGTACGCTGCAATTAGATGTCAATAAGCTCTCTCATGAAATCTTAAGAAAAACAATTCCTTCCTCAAACAATGCAAAGTGTCCTCCCTTCGAATGTCTTTTATTCTGATGCTCTGCTATGAATGTGTCAAACGGACTCTCCCCTGTTACACCGGATGATCATGCGGGAAAATTATGGATCGTCACTATTTTGTCGCTGATCTACGCTTTGCATGTGGCGGGGGCGAGAGCTTTCATCAAGCGACACATGTTTGGCTTGGATGATGCTTTATTTGGTGTGGCGACGGTAAGTGCCTCTCCTCTATGCACCAGAGACAATACTGAGTGTCGATAGCTCTTGCATATTGGTCAATCAACAGCGATATTCGTTGGATTGAGCAATGGTCTCGGCAAGAAGAATTCGATCACGGTACCACAGCAATGGGTGATAAGCTCGAGGGTAAGTTCCATCGGACTGTTCTTTGACGTGTCTAACCACGGGATCTGCAGTGTACCGTCGCAGCGACCATCTTCTTCATTTCAACTCTGACACTCGCCAAATGCTCAGTCCTCGCGCTTATCCGTCGCATCATCGTCTGCAAGCCCGGCAAAAGCGAAATCTTTTGCACGGGTCTTTTGGTGTTTACAGTGCTTTGGGGCATCGGTTCGTGTATCGCTTTCCTCGTCGACTGCGATGTCAATGGTTTGCTTGACATCAATAACCCTGAACGATGCCCGCATCAGGTATAACATACCATCCCATCTCCTACTCTAGAGCTAACAAATTGGCAGAAAGAACGTTGGATAGTTATCGCAGTCCTCGACATCGCGTCCGAAATACTCACACTCGCGCTCATCTTCCAACTTGTCGGATCCGTCAATCTTGCCTGCAATCGAAGATGGCAAGTCGTGGTCGCATTCTCATTCCGTCTCCCGCTCATCGCCCTGTCGGCCGTGCACGTCCGAGCATTAGAGTTTCCCTCAGCCGACGAGCCCCAATTCAACATTATAAAAGCTCTGATGATCCAGCAAATTATGGTCGCTTGGTCTCTCGTCTCTGCAACAATGCCGAATCTCAAAAACTTCATGAAGTCGTTCCGCTTCAACATCGGCATGAATTTCGGTGTCGACACGTCCGCTCCAAGTACGCCCGAGTCGATAGCGCTGCAAACATTTGGTGGTTCCACGCCCAATTCTCCCTCACCAGCTGGGACGGTTTCGAGTAACGGGCGACCGTATCGATGGAGACCAGATATAATATCGCACCGAACAACGGTCACGCGAGGGAGTGATAGGAGCAGTTTGGATGAGATCACGGAAGAAGAAGAGGTTTCTCGAGGGGGAAGTCAAGATCTGATTATTAATAAGGAAGTAACGTGGAATGTCACCTTTGAGGACACCCGAGGATAGACTTTGCGAATTGTGTTTTCTCGTCTGTACAATTACTTGCCAGCAATGGTGCTTGGGGCGTTGGACATCACTGTTAGTTTTCCTTTGTCAATTTGCTTAAGATTGGGTTAGATAATCGGTGCAATCCCTCCAAGGGTCACAACTATCAGACTGACAAAGCTGAATGTCAGGCTCCCATCTCAGATTTCTAAAGCATTAACCCTCATATTCCTCCTTTGATAGCAGATCAATCTTCCAACGCGTTTCGATCACATACTTTGTAACTGGGACTTAGGATACAAAACAGCTCACTGCAGTAACTTGGACGCAATGTAGCATATTGACCATCTGCGTATCGACAGACTAGAATAGCTTTCATGAATTTGAACAACATGACCTGCAGGGTAGCTTAAAGAGGCTCGGCAAAGGATCGGATAGACCACTGGGATGAGTAGATAAGCTCTTGTCATTTATGGTCTTATGTCACGTGGAACATGCACTAGTCGTTCTGTCCTTGCCGTTCCCTTATCGACCATGCTCAGCGTCTCAGCAAGTCGCAAAGCGTTTCCATTCTCAAGCCATCATAGCTCACAATATCTTAGTCGAGGCCTTGCTGACGGGCTTCTGGATGAATCATGGCGACTGTTGTATCTAAAAAGTACGTTTTGTGACTTTCGAGTGCTTTACTTAGGATAGAATCTGGCTTAGAAAGCTACTTCCTTGCTGTTTCTTTTTCCCCAGCACGCTATCCTTCCATCCCCTCGGTCTTTGATCTAGTCATTCAAACTGACCCCCTTGTCTTCCTATCAGATGCGTTGTTGTTGGCGACCCCGGGGTTGGAAAGACTTCTCTTATCCTCAGCTACGCGACAAACGAATTCCCTCCTGAGTATCTTCCAACTGTTTCTGACAAGTTAGTTGTCACTAAAATGTGAGTCAACTTACGCATTTACTAGATCTACAAGGGCGTTGTCTGTTGCGGATTTAATTGCAGATCAGTTGCAGCATATCGGATCATTCGCAGGGATAGTGGGCAGTGGCTCGATAGCCAACATTATCTAGCACACCACCGAAGTGGTAGGAAATAGCTACTGACTGGTGAAAGGATCAACAATAAGCCCTTCAATCTCAATCTCTTCGACACTGCGGGTCAAGGAGGTTATGAGCGGCTACGCACTATTTCATATCCTCAAACCGATATTTTCGTTGTTTGCTTTGGAGTCGACTTGCCTGCCTCTTTCCAAAATGTGCGCAGCACCTGGTTGCCCGAAATCCATTACCACCGTCCTGGTACTCCCTTCTTGATTGTTGGTACCCGGGTGGACACAAGGAATGAAGCAAGTTTTCGCGAAAAGCTGTCGGAGCGAGATCTGGCCGTGACAGAAAAGGAGGACGGTGAGAAGATGGCCACGGAATTTGGCGCAGTCGGGTACGTTGAATGCAGCGCTCTGACGCGGTTCAATCTGGAAGATGTATTTAATAAGGTAAGGCATAACGGCCGTGGCGCTAACTGCCTTTGCAAGATGCATGAAACGTTTATTGATAATGTCTTGTAGGTTATCGCGGAGTCTCTTAAACCTTCAGTGAAGAAACAGGAAAAGTGTCTTTTGTTGTAAGTTGGCTGATATGATTATAGTGCGCATTAAGTCACTGCTGCAAAGGAAATAGGAATACATTTACATAAATCAGTACTATAATCAGGGTGCTTTACCCTTCGTTTATACACATCAGTTTCAATCCTTCAATGACCCAGCGAGATATAAGTGAAGAAACGTCTGGATCTTGCTGTGGATGGAAACTCGTTGTTTCAATTTAGGTACGCTATCTGGAAAATCGCCTGACTGTTGGTGTCTTTTGCATATGTTTAATAGATCCCACGTAAGCATTATATTATGCGATCACTGAGTCGCCTTTCATTTAAACCTCGCCTCATCCACATTCTTCAGAAAACTCGCATACCACTGTACAGTCTTGACATGCGCGACAGCACTAACCCTTTCGTTAACAGTATGTATCCCCTCAATTGACAACGTCTCAGGATCCCAACCAGGGGAGTATCGAAAGATGTGGCGACTCAAATTCCAGTAATACTTGGTGTCTGTATTTGCAGGCATGATACCAGGTGACATTACAACATCCTTCCCGTATAAAGAGCGAGTTGTGCTGGCGAGAACTGACCAAGGGCTTTCTCCAGTCGAGTATGTTGGAGATATAGGTGCTGGCTCGAGAACGCTGCCCATGAAACGAATCGTGATTGAAGATTCTTGTTCCGTCGAGTTGTCGAAGGCGTGAAGGGTGAGATTATGACGTTTTGCTACTTCGCTGGTGATTTTGGTGAGTTTCTGACGGATGAGAGCGGATGTGTCGCCTATGTTGATGCGATGATTTATCAACACCGTTGTCCGCTCAGGCAACGCGTTGACTTTGACACCACCGTGTATCACATCGACTGCCTGTGTTGTCGAGATCAAATATCCAGCCATGCGATTCACCTTTGACACTAGCCGTGGAAATGCCATCCCTTTGACACTCTCCAAGATACCGGTACTTCCTCGTTTTGGCAAGAGATATTTGAGCCCCATCATAAAGCCAGGAGCATGTTCAGCACCACACCATAAAAAGTCCAACAATGGGTTATCCTCCTGAAGTTGAGGCGAATACGGCGTTTTCTCAATCATGGTGACCAACTCGGCAGCTATACCAGCGCTGGTATGTACTGGAGGCATCGAAGAATGACCACCTTTGGCGCGTACGATAATCTCAACATCAGCGTAACCTTTTTCTGACACACCCGGCACAGCGAAGTGTGTTCCCCAAAGAGGAAGAATCGGAGCTCCTTCATCGATGATGAGCGCGATGCCATTTTCCCCGTAACGGTCGAGGAGGAAAGATGCGAGGAACGCAGCTCCATGATGACCCGAGATTTCTTCATCGAATCCGAAAGAGAGAATGATTGTCCGTTTGGGCTTGAACCCAGCTTCTAGTAGGGCCTCAACAGCTTCGAGAGATCCAATGAGTGTGTTCTTGCAATCCAACGCGCCTCTACCCCAGATCGCCGATCCGTCGAATTCTCCACTGAAAGGCGCATGTTTCCATTGGGAAGTAGTAGTTTTGGGGACGGGCACAACGTCTTGATGCGCCATCAGAACGGTTGGCTTTTGGGTTGCGTCGCTGCCTGTCCATGTGTATAACAGACCATGGGTATTGACTTTCTCCAATTTCAGTTCCTCATGAACACTGGGGAATGTGGTCTCCAGGTATCCTGCGAAGTCATCAAAGATGTTCCAGCGAGAATCTTGGTCGACTGGACCCATGTCGTCGTATGCTATTGTCGGGATTTGGATTGCGCCTGCGAGACGTTGAATGCTTTTTTCCCGAAAGCTATCTGACCTCAGACTCTCAAGAATGTTGATGGTGAATTGATCCTGGGATTCTTTGG
Source organism: Fusarium nanum (assembly GCA_004367095.1). Classification (NCBI taxonomy): domain Eukaryota; kingdom Fungi; phylum Ascomycota; class Sordariomycetes; order Hypocreales; family Nectriaceae; genus Fusarium; species Fusarium nanum. Next base: position 244,832 of record QGDY01000116.1, read on the forward strand.
CAGGTGCTTGGTGGCATAGCGAGGGTGAATTGGAGTTTAAGACAGGGAGAGAGACGGCAAGCGCGACGGCGATAAGGCCCAGAGATCCCCATGGCCACCTTGGAGACGCATAACCGCCGGTGTTTTGACGCGCAGTTACTGTATTCTGAACCTGTTTATCTGACATTGCGCGCGTGATTAATTATCCTGAAAAAAAAAAAAGAAGTAAAAGGCGAAGTGAGGGGTATTGCCTTGAAGAATGGTAGATAAAGTCTATGCTGATGTTTGCATGTGAGACAGGTGAGGCTGCTGGCCAAAAGCATCCTATGGCTGAACTCTAAAACAGCGTTACCCGTCATACATCAAGCTGACACGGAACAGAACAACAATGAAGGTTAATGATAGAGCTTCTTATTACTAATTCGACTCCAGGTAATTCTCATCAGAATTTTTACTGCGCGGCAGACCCAAGCTTGTCCTTCAGAACCATCTCCGTAAGTCTCCAACACTGCTCTCCCAACTCCTCATCCAGCGCCTGTGAAGTAGGTTCAGTAACCTTCCGATCCGGAACAATATAGCATCCATCAATCTCCTCCTCTCTGATCGCGTCACTCGTCGCCGCAAACAAAATCGGCCGACAGCCCTGATCAACCGGATCTTTCATAAAGGGTCTCACCAGCGCAACGCCAACCTTTCCCAAAGTCCCGTACGCATCAATCGCCTGCTCCTGCTGGTCCGTCTTTACACCGCCGGGATGCGTCGCGTTGATCCATGGTGCTTGGCCGGGTTTCATGCCTAGTTCGCCTCGTTGCTTGCGACGGTGAAGCGCGCGGACGAGATGGATCTGTGCGAGCTTGGTTCGGTTGTAGAGATAGGCTGGACCGATGTCTGTGTTGATTTCTTCGAGGTTGGCGAATTTGATAGAGCTTGGTGCTGCGCGGTGCATGTCTGAGGACTGCAGACATAGTCGACTATCAGGCGTAGCAACCAATTTCGGCAAAAGCGTCATAGCCAAATGATACTGCGCAAAAACATTGACCTGCATATGACTATCAATCCCATCCTTCGTTTCGCCATACGGCCCGACGCCCAATCCGGCGTTGAGGACAAGCGCATCAAGCCTCGTTAACTCAGACGCTAACTTCTTGGCGACTTGATCCGTCTGGTGGAGATCTTCAAACTCGACTTGTACAAATTCGACGCGTGAGACATCACCGAATTTCTTGAGGCCTTCGGCTGCTTCGTCGAGGTGGTGCTGCTTTTTTCCGAGAAGGTACAGCTTTTCGGGGTTGTGTTGGAGGATGTGGGCGGAGATGCCGTAGCCGATTCCTGCGCTGCCGCCTGTTACGACGAAGACTTTCCCGCTGAGGTCGGGGATGTCGTTGTTTGGGTCGAAGGTGTTTCCGCCAAGCATTTTTATGGTATCTGATGTGAATTGTAGGTGAAATGATGATAGGGAGAGGTTGAGGATTGTTGTTTGACTTCTTTTTCCTTTTTTATGCTTGCTGTAGGTGACATCATGACGTCAATATGTGCACCTTCTCAATGCAGAGTCACTTCTATGATGAATCTATTTCTACTCAGCCAGTGAATCTCCACAACTGTCTCATGTGCCGAACCTTGTGAATAACAATTGGTTGGCTCTCATATCATTATCGTGTCTCGATCATTTATCTCCATCGCATAGTGACTCTATCGCACACCAATCCCACCTTCCTCATACCATACTGTCATTCCCCCTTCTTCGGCCATTCTCCGTCGAGACAGCCTGTCCATTTGTTCCATGACCGTTCGTATCCCTCCTCTTATTCTCGCCACTCAACGGCTGTCCCGTCTTGGTAGCCAGAGTATCATCCCGTCCGTACAAGAACCACAGAAATGCGCCCGTCATAAGTGCGCCGCCAACGATGTTTCCCAACGTGACTGGGATGATAGACATGTAGATGAACTTGCCGACACCGAAATTGGTTCCATAGAACATGCCGATTGGGCACAAGAAGAAATTGGCGATGGAATGCTGATAGCCGAGTGCGACGCTGAGAGGTGCGTCAGTAGTTGATCCTAGTGGTTGGACCTGGAACTTACAATGCCCAGATTGGTATCCAGATACCAACAATCTTGGAGAAATTGTCCTTGCTGCTCATGGCGAGATAAACTGCCAATCCAACAAGCCAATTGCATCCAATGCCTCTCGTAAAGCTGTACCCCCAACCAACATTGACTCTCATCTCAGCTTGCGTGACCGCATATGACGACATGGCATCCGTGTTCAGCGTATCACTCCACCAAGCCAAAACACCAGCAAAGAACAAACAACCCGCCAAATTAAACACATAACTAACGATCCAATTCCTCAAAAGGTCGTAAACGCTTGTCTTTCTTTGCAGCGTGGTATACGTCATAACGGTCATGTTACTTGTCACCAATTCGACATTGGTGAGAATGACGAGAACAAACCCGATCGGGAACGTGAATGCCGCGAGGAGTGTAATGAGAGATGGGTTTGCTTCGCGCTGTTGCGGTGCGCCGCCAGCGACGACGAGATCGAACAGGGAGCCCAGAGATATGAAAATTCCGCCGAAGAAAGATTTCACGATAAGGTCTAGCCAGGGGAGATCGGCTTTGGCGACGCCGGCTTGGGTAATGAGTTTGCATGTTTCCGGTGGAGAATGGGCGTCGACCTTTTCCATAGAGACATGTGGTTGGCGCTTGTCTGTGTCGTACATTTTGTCGCTGTGGTTGAAAGACATTTTGATCCGAGTTCTTGGAAAATGTTTTACTGCAATCTGGGGTCCACGGCTTATATTTACTACGACAAAGAATGATGATATGCTAATGACGATAGGGCCGCGTCCAATTGCGCTTTCTCCTCGGCATATCCGGCATTTATTTCAGGGATCAACATGAATCATAGAGATTGGCTACAGAATTTCTAGGCTATAATTCTGCTAGTTTAGTTATGATGCGGTTGCAACTTTGACGTTGTGATGATGTTATGGTGGGTAATGTCAAGGGAAGTGGACCTTAAACGAGATGTACTTATATTATTAACTGTTCAAGGTCAATATAATTAAATAATTAAAAGTATAAAATAGAGCCTTTTTAACTTTTCCCTCTTACTACTTTATATATCTCTTCTTATTTGTATAAACCTCTGCTACTCCCATTCCGCCACAGTTATCTTCAGCCTGACCACTACAAGGAGTATTACATAGTTCATTACTAACCTTCTTCGCTCCTGGACTTATTTCTTTACCACAGGTGCAAAGACTACCCTCCCAGAGAGCAAAGAAATCAGCACGCTTAGTAACAGTGCAAAGGTTTGCATATGCATCCACAGACATCTCATCCTCAGATTCGATAGTGTCGCCACTAGTTATGCCCTGAATTGCTGACGTACGGAAATCTTGTGCGTAGCAACCGAGACTCTCATACTCAATAAGTAACGTCTCGTCACTGCTAAAGACTTCTATGGTGTCTTTGCCACTGCTTACATTGGTTGTGTTGCCATTGTAGTGTATGTTGCACTTCGAATTATCTATGATCTGGCTATCCATTTGCAGATAATTATCGCAGAAACATGAGTTGCTGTTCTGGATGCCCTATACGGTCTAACCTAGTTGGTAATAGAAGGCCTAATAAGCGATGATTGATATAGGCTTGATATAATTTACCCTATTTAGTGTTAAAATACTGTGGTTTTGAGTATCGGCCTTACGAGCCAAGTATCTAGAGTGGGAATAAGGGGGAAGAGGTGTTGGTTTATCTGCGAAAGCTTTAATGGTCGGATTAACATAGTAAGTTAGTCCTGGAATAAGGCCCCTGTTATAGTTATTTTGCGATACTATAGGATTGGCTTGTGTAAATAGTGGAAGACTGATATAGTGCTAGCCTAGAACTTGGGTATAGTTATCTCCCTGCTGAACTATATACTATTGTCTATATTCTTTAGTTATATCCTTAGTAAGAGTAGTGTCCTTAGGTAGTGAAATAGCCTTGTCACTATACTCAGAATATGCAGGGTCTATGATCGTAGAGTTGATATTGTGCTTATACTTGCTGCTAAGTAGTGTAATATAGATGACCCTACTGAGAGTCTTTGTAGTAGACTGGAGGTTTCTGCAAAGTTTATAGACCTATAGGTTTAAGATGCAAATGTTTCCTAGATTAAGGCCTGTGGTAGAGGCGATGGCTATATATATGTTAGTTTTCTGGAGCCTATAGGTTTTACACTGTAGTAGTAGGTAGATAGTAATGTCTTCTACTATCTCATTATAATTGAGAATGTTAGGGTTACTAATGAAAATAGATGAAGAAGAGACGCTAAACTTAAGAGCTAATGAGTCACAAGTATTACCAGCCTTGGTAATATATATAATTTTAGAAAGATAGAATGCAGGTTGCAAAGGCTCTGGAGGGAAAGGTGAATCTTGGGTAGTAATTGGTTGGTTGGACAGAGAGTAACGATTGCTTGCTTGCTTAAGAGCTTTCTTGTAGAAAGGGTTTTGGCTATAATATGAGTATGGGCTAGCTTGTATTATCTTAAGGTGATTAATATAATAGTTAGAGTATAACTCGCTTGTTAGCATGTTATCCGAATCCTGAGTAATGGTAAAGCCTATTATAATATCTATAGAGCGTTAGAATTGAAAAAAGTAAACTGGAATACTGGGATTACTTACCATTATAATACTCCCTAGTCTTCCCATCTGTCTAACAGGTTTCATTGATTCCTTGTGAAATGAAAGAGCCGAGCACTCCAGCAGCAGCACTGTTCGGCCAGGTGGACTTACTGCAGTACGTATTAATAGCTGTTAGCCAGTCCGAAATCGTCTATAAACAGCCTTTGTTATAGACAGTGTCAACATCTATATTATCGGGAAGGATTCTATGATAGGAATGAGTTATCCACTTAGCTATGTAGTTATCACAATGCACAAGAGCAATAAGCGTATTCTGGCAGGCCTGAGGGAAGTCTCCAATGTTAACTATTGTTTCTAAGTGGATCTTATAGCCCTTGAAATTACGTTACCTAGTAATATTCTTGGAGCCTCCAAGCTAAGCCAAAATTGAAGAGCTAAAGCCATTCCTGTTCAGCTTACTAAGGGTTAGAACTCTGTTTAGTGGACTAACTATCTTAATACTACGAAATGTGATAAGATTTTGGACCTAAATATTATAACTTTGTTCTATGTAAAAGACCTTGTTCTAGCAGTTATGCTAACCTGTATTGAGATATGTCTGATTGTAATAATTGAAGAATAAGTAAAGACTAGTACTTAGAACATGTATAGTAGATGAATTAATAATTCTTAAGGCCTAGGCTATAGTATAAGTCTTGGAGGTTTTGGAGTAGTGATGAAATTTAGGGTTATTAGGGAATGTGCTGGGTGTAAAGGGTACTGGGGCTTCTGGGAAAGACTGGAAGTAGGGTATTTTAGTCTAAATAAGACCTATAATAATATTATTAGTACCTGATAGCTGATACTGGTACAATATGTAATGCTTAACTGATGTGCCTTAAAGCTAAGTAGGGCCCTTGCTCTTAATTAGCATACCTCTACCGGTGTAAATGCTAATCTGGGTTTGATTGGCTATATTAAAGTTATGATTAGTAGTCTACATCTAGATATTCCTGAAGTAACTAGAGGACTCTGGAGTTAAATAAAGTATAAGGGATGTAGCGGTATATTCTAAATTAATGTTTCCAGATAGCTTCGGGTATTCCTTAGCTGTAAGGTTGGTACCAGCTGTGCCTTTAACTCTGAAGTAGGTATCTGTAAAAAGGTTTTAGTAAGTATATTTAAAGTGATTAGTAGAATCACATACTATATAAGCTAGCTGAACCTTGAACTGATTTATGCACGTTCTATTCTATTATGATAGCACCTGCTGTAGTGCCTTTAACAGTTATTATTATATTCTGTATCTTGATAATACTAACTTGTCCTGGTAAATTAACATGGATTGCTATGCAAGGGTTCAATGGCTTAGAAAACTTTGATCTGGATGCTATAATCTGAGGCTAAGCCTGCCTAATAATACGCGAGCTGACTGGGATCTTGACTATATCTGTGATAAGATATATACCGAAGGGTATATATACAATAGCAGATATATTAATAGTAGTAAAAAAGAGATGCTTTAGAACACCAGTGTTATTGGTCTGTCTATTACCCTTTGCTCTGTATGCCTTAGTGTTAATGATCTGACTAAAGCCTAAGTTATTATACTTAGGACGTTGTTGAGTGTAGAGCTATTTATGCCTACCTGTGATAAGAGTGGAGTTTCTTACGGCGCTATCAAGGTTGACTCTGTTGTGAAAAGCAGTTGTGCTATTGGCGTTGGTGACTCTCCCAAAGCCCTATATATCTACGTTAATAGTACGAGGGCTGCTAGGGAGAAGAACCTTTTTCTTGAAAGCGTCTTTAACGAAGATATCGACGTAGTAGAAGCCAGAGTTACTCAGTAATAAAGCCGTGGAGTTGTCTGATATCACGGAGGTTGATACTGCAACCTTGACATAATGCATGCGTAGGTCAGTTATGTGAAGAGAACCGATACCCTGTCCGGTGCTCATAGGCTGCAATACTTAGTGTAATGTGGGGATCAGGAGAATCAAGGAAACTTACACCTCCTGCACCGCCGACAATAGTAAGACCGGTCTTACAGTTATCAACGACGATGTTCTGCATAGTCCATCCCCAGTCCCAGTGTACCTGGATAGCTGTCTCTGCCTCTTCGAAGTAAAGACCACTAGCTGTAAATTGTTAATTGCCCATATAGGCACTGGTCGTGGGTAACCAGTCCAGGAAGTCTACGACAGTCAACAGGTGGCTTACTCACCCAAACTTTCCTCAGTTTGCACTATCTAAGCTACACCAATTTTAAGAAGAATCTCGTTAGTGGTAAGGTAATAAGGGATTGATAAGATACCGTTACTTACTGCAAATTGTAGTAGGTCTAGAGGTATCTTCAAGAAACGTACATCTAATTGGCACTATTCCTTGCAAGTACTGCTGACCTGCCCAACGGCTCCTTAAAGGAATACTATAAAGCTATGAGTCAAAGCTTCTTGTTTAGGTAAGGGTATGGACCCGCATGTGGGTGGAGACCATCAAAGAAAATAAAACGTGGCATTAATCCCCTCAGAGTTTGCGACCCTACACACCGTAGTCTTGACAATTAACTCACAGTCTTACCGACACAAAACCGACCTGTTGATTACCGCTATGGATCCAAACTTAGATCTCTACAGGAGTACCTTGCACCTCCCTGCATTAGAGCGACGCGAACGCTTGCAACATCTTTCTCTGTCAGAACGCGGAAGGGTCCGGCTCATTGTCGAAAGAGAAAACCATGCCCAGCAACAACAAGAAAGAATAGCAGGCCGGGACCTTGTTCAAGAGGTCCTGGCTGATCCTTCTGAAATTCTAGCATGCGCACCCCTGAAGTATGCTCTATTGGGTCGCAACACCTTTACATATGACGAGGATATGATGGTAAAACGTATCACGAACAACAGTGCAAGGACTAGCCAGGGCTTGATCGATGGGATCGCAGGCTTTGATCGACTTGCTTGCCCCTTGCCTTTAGATGCCTGGAAGTTAGTATACTGCGACTTGTATTATGTTGATGACGGCAGTACAACATTACAGGAGATCTATGAAGCACGACTTCGAGAAGACGAAGCTCAAGCACCTGCCGCCCGAGCTAGAGAAATTGTGCGTTCTACTTATACTGCACTGCTGAAAGCTCGAAGAAACGCCAAATGGATGATTCCAGCTTTCGAAAATCTTTCAGACTATGAAAGAACACAACCTGATCTGCGACAAGAGGAATCAAAAACAAAGCTCCTGGGAGCTACAAGTGACAAGGCACTTAGAGAGAGAATCTTGAAGATGTTTGATGAGAATAGCATGGAAAGACGCTTAGAAAAAGCAGAGGATAAGGAGCTCTTTGCAAAAAACCAGAAACAGGCAGAATACAAGAGCACCCTGGAAAGGATGTGGAAACACGTATCCCCCGTGCCGCCTGCTTGGATCCGGCATATCCTGGATACTCAACAGCAATGGGGTTTTACATACTACTTATCCAGAGAGGTATATCAGCAGTATAGCCATAGCTGGGAGTCAACCTGGAGTCGTATTATCAACACCTCTTCGCCAACAAGGGTAACCTATCACAGTATACATACTCAGGGTATAGATAACTGGATAACTATAAAGCGGTTGGAGACTGAGAGCTGGCCATTATTTCAGCCTGATAAAACCATGTCCGAAGACGAGGACCTCCGAAAGTAAGCTTAATGATCAATGCATTGAGGTATGTGTATGTACTAATCTCTTTATAGACACTTTAACGAATATATTCAGAAGAATCGGTCAGAGATCCTAGAGCACGAGAAGAAGAGGATAGGAATGTACAATGTTGAAGAGCCTGATGATGTCCTGGCGCCAGGACTTCTACGGAACACCTTCATTGTTATTCCTATTGAATTAGTTGCTAGTAATCTTGAACTTGAGGAAGATGATCTTCTTGCTCCTCACTGGGTTTGGGCATATGATGTTGACTGGGATAACTCAGAAGAAACGGTATTTAACGGAGAGAAATATAAAGGCTACGTTAAAGTAGCTATATGGTCTATTAAGTCATGGTTCTACGCTGCTCGCTGGGAAGGTATTAGTCTTCGCGATATGTGGCTTAAGGCCCAGCAGCACCCGGATAAGATGTGGATCTGCTATACAAAGGAACTGGAAGAGTGGGATCACGAGTCATACGTGTAATGTGGGCAATGCCTGTGTATTTCCAGGGATAGGAAGATATCTAGACTGTTTTTGTCGCTAGACATAGCGACGCGCCTACTTCTTGACAGCGCAGTTCCAGTATATAGTAGAAAGGACTGGCATCGTGGAAGCGGGAACCTTGGGACTCTTGTACAAGCGGCACTTGAACTGGAAGATACCGTGCAGAACATGGTTACACCAGGCCTTGCGGCTACACTGGTCCACGCAATCGGCCAAGGTGTGAATGCTAAGGAGCTCTTGCTTGTATCCCTCGGGTTCATGGTCTGAGAAGAAAAATTAGATGAGAAGCTGGGGGGTATTTGGGCTGTTTGGTAGTTACATCGGCCGCACCAGAATCTGTATTCTCTCTTGTTAACAACTCCATACTTGGAATGCTGGCTTGGGCCTAGAGATATACTGTCAGAATTGGAAGTTGTAATTAACACTGGCGTGTAGTACTCACAATTTGCCGCCATGAGATCTGCTAGACGTGCGTCAACCTTGACCTTCTCAGCTTTTGTACTGGTGTGCTCAGCCTTGAGAGCCTTGTCCTTCTCGAGACACGCTTACCTACCCGCCTCGCTCTCCTTCTCACGTTCCAAGCAAGCCGCCTTCTCAGCCTTTTAGTCGAGTGCAAAAGGATCTTCATCTTCGATGGCAAAAGGGTCTTCGCATTCCGGCTCAGGCTCGGGCTCCGGGATATGCACCATGAGAATAGAACCAGTGCTTTTAACCTCCCTGCCATCCTCAATCACTTGCTTCATGATGCGATTCTCGGAAAGCAATTTTCTTTTGCAGCGTTCCTGATGGACATAGACTGCAAGAGCCTGGTGCAGAGACAGAATGGCAGTGCCGATAGCGCACTGCATAGTTTTATCCTTGGATGTTGTAGGGCACCCTGTAATGGGTATCTCATCATGGTTCAGCGCCTTGCTATACTAGATAGTGGAAGATTAGTAAATATCCCCTATTACAAGGGATGCACACCAGTACATTTGGCATTAAACAATAATATGTCTCCAGCAATATTCCAACCATTATTGGAACGTGCACGGGACTTAAATCGCAAAGACGGTAAGGGAATACTTAAACCTCTTATTAGGCAATCTCTACATTTGTTATTAAGAGATCTGTACAGTTAGCACTATTATAACAGCAGTAGCGTCAGATGAGAACGAATCAGCGATTTAAAATTGCCGGGCTGGTGCCAGAATGGTCCGGACTGTCCGGACTCTTACATGCATATTTGAAACGTGCCCTAACGAGGCCTGGGCCAAGTCAAATGCAAGAAATATGGACTCGTGACCCTAACTGACTGCTGATCAACTGTGGCCGACCGACTCCACAGTTGCGAATTTTCGAGGATCAACGTCTTTCTCCTGGATGATACAGCGCCATCATGCAATATACCCAGCTGTAAACTTATACAAGACCTTGGTCTTCAGCCTAAAATAGCTCTCTATGGACCCATTTTGCATTCTAATATAACGTCAACTCACGTTCCTCGCGACGTACATATCGACGTTTGTTAGATGATTTCGGAATTTCCGATATCGCCATTTTGTGGCGGTGATACCTCGTTTAATGCAGATATCAACTTCAACTACCTCCGTAGCACAACTAGCATGCAGGGCTTGGAAGGTGGACTGGGGAGGCAGACAAGGGAGTACTAACATGGTGCCAAAGCGCCAGTCGTACCGAATGCCATGTTTCTATTGCTAAAGCCAATGAATGCCTCCCTGGACTCTTAGCGAGCCGCCATATGTAGACCTGCAGGTGGAGAACAGTGGAGCGTGGCTGTCACTCCGAAGTCTATTTTTCAGCTTGACAGAGAACATATGATTCATATCGGCGATTTATGCAAGGGCGATCAACTACCTAGGACATCTGGTGCACATCTTGCTTGTGGCGAAGAGACAGCTGCCCTCGTAAGACATTAGCTTGCGAGTTTGACAAGCAAAGAAGAGAGATCCTGGTAATTACATCAAGATTTTCGCACTTTTCACTAGTCGTCATATCACATTCCGTAAAGCCAACTCATGCTGTAGACGACATCAAAGGGGTTGAATAGGAAGAGCATAAAAGGATAAGGCATTCCGACCGATGGTAAGAACCAAACATCGGCATTTTGACTGTATATTGAAGTCACATCCCTTCAAAGCCACTTAGTCAGAAAACATGTCAGGCGGTAGGGATAAATCGCAAGGTACGATCATAGCTCTATTACTGCCATCTTTGTATATACTAAATAGATGTAGATACCACTCTGGAGCCGATTGTTGAGGCAATGGAAGGAGAACGAAAATATTTAATGTATTTACAGAGTGAAATCCAAAGGCTTAAGGATGAAGAAGAACAGGATCAGCGGATTATGGAGTTGGCAAACCGGAATGAGGCTCTGGAAAAAGAAATTAAGCAATTAACAGCTCGTCTCCGAACTTCAAGCCCTGAGAACGAAAACAAGAAAAGCATTTAATTGGCGCTAAAACATCATCTTCTACTTTTACTTATGCTTGCCCGTGGATCTTCCATTGTGGTCTTGGAGATACGAGTATAAAGAGATGACACCTCCCAAGATTGGAAATAAAATGACAAGTGAATAAACAAACTGAGAAAGACCCCTTCCCTCAAATTGCACAGTTGCAAGTGAGCTGAACTTCAAGTTTCTAAACTGACCTCCATGTTCTAGATTCCGTCCTCAATCCCACCCCAAGCCTCTTCAAGCTAAAATGTACATCCAACCAACGGCCCTCGGCTACATCGCGACCTCCTATGATGCTCTCATCATCCTAGAAGCCTGTCTTCAGGGAATCCTCCTCCATGTCCCCAGACCACTGAGCCCTGACGAAGCCCAAACCGCAGTCCAAGATGGCGCCATTTTTGTGTACGAGCCTGAATCCTACGCCATTCGTGAGTGGGACGATCGGCGACAATGGTACCCCGAGTTTTGGAATGGTGATTTTCGCATGTGTTTAGAAGCGGAGTCCGTCACCATTACCTCGGCCAGGAGGTTGGTCAAGTAGAGAATAACCCTGTACTGGAATGGCTTTCAACACCATATGATTTCGTACTTATTTATCGATTCTTTGAACGCTGCTGTTGCTCGCCGTTCGGCGATCCTGGGAGCCTTGACGGGCATTCGTATACGACCGGGTTCGGCTGATGAGCAGCACCATCTTCGTCACGGCCTTATGCATAGACCTTGGTGGGTTTGAAAGCCTGAGCGCCGAACCTTGCAGGGTGAGTTTGATGTCACCCTTTGGCTAGTTCGAGCAGATGGAGGAGAGGGCTGCGTAGGCAAGTGGCGACAAAGAAAGGGTTAAGGGAGGGTCATGATTTAGCGCTGTCGGGAGACTTGGCGCCGTTGAAGGAGCGTAATGTGAACCACTAAAGTCGGAGGCCGTTGTAATATGTTCCACACATGTGTTAGTGACAATGTTTGACAATGGATCTATGGCATCATGCTCTTCTGAGTCAGTTAAAGTAGGCTAACTCTTGCATCAAACCATTCTTGCATAATTGGTTTTATAGATGATCCGGAACGTAGTCGCATCCGTAAGTATCTTATTTCTTTGAGTTTTAATGCCGATGAACCAACCAACTCGTAAAAGTGCAGACACAGTGAGCAGAATCCTGACTCTGAACTACTGGATCTTCTGGCTATGCGAAACAACCAAGTAAAATCATTATCAGAATTTTACGAACAGAACTATACCCCTAAATAACAATACAGAAGAGCCTCTACTTCACTGTTCCCTGATGCCTGTCTTCGTGCGTACCATTTATAGCTTTGACGCCCCTGGTTCTGAACCACGTTCCAATCTACTATCATTTGACAAAGAAGAGTTGGGACTGGTTCGCCATGTCGAGCCTCCTGGTTGAGCAGAGTGCACTTTGTTGAAATTTGATTTCCGCGGTTGGCTCACCATGAACCACTGTGTCGTGTACAGCCCGAAGCACATGAGAGATCTTCACAAAGCGACCGTCACCTTTAACGGGCATTCGTTACACTATCACGTGACTTACCTTTCTCTACCACCTACGCAATAGTTTACGAAAATCCCTCACAGGCGGATTTACCCTCTAGTAAGCTTTAGTAGAATATCATCAATCAACCAACCTCACCTTTGACCACATGCTATATCGCAAAATGTCCGATCTGAAATTTTTCTTCCCTAATGAACTCTACGGAATGATCGTACAACATATTGCCAATCTACACTACGGGTCGAGACAGGATACATTGCTCGCACTTGCACAATCATTCCAACCTCTGTCGGGCTTCGCTGAAGAACAGCTGTACACACATCCGCGAGATCTTGACAGTGTTGTAAAACAGCAACAGTTCCTTCGAGCCATTACGGCCAGGGCTGGTCGTGGAACTTTCACACAATCTTTAAGACTTCTCTGGGACCCCAGTGGAGCAAACAGCCAATTATTACTTGACATCATTCACGGTTGCGCCAATGTTAACTTCTTGTTAATCCAGCGCGGGAACGATATCAATGATTCGACTCCACTTCCCATCCCTTGCATTCGGAGTTTCAGTATGATGCTGGATTCATGTCGGCATCTTACGTCTCTCCATTTCTCTACTGTGCTCGAGTGGAAGAATCTCTTTGAGGAAGAACTCATTGGTCCAAAGCATAGCCAGTTGTTGACAGACCAAATCTCCGCTCAGCCTAATACAGTCAGGCTTTTGAGGCAGATTGAGAGTCTAACCTTGACTGGGCAATCAGATTGGGTCATAGAGGGATTTCTACCTTATCTTACATCCAATCTCACCTCTCTTTTCCTTAGTCAGGACTGCTCAATGGGGGACACCCCGTCTCCTTTTGTTACTCTATCCCGACAATGTACCCACCTGAAATCCCTTGTGTTCAGACAGACCCTTGATACTTCAAATGATCTCGAGGCGGCATGCCGGGCCTGGAGCAACACGCTGGAGGTTCTCAAGATCTCTAGCATTGCAGACATGCGTGAATGGGTCCCGCAAATCATGCCGTCCATGGAGGCGTTGAAAGTATTGCATTTAGGCTCAGGCTGCTCTCTGTCTACCCTGAGCATCAGAGCTATCGCTACCGCAAAATCACCGTTGGAAGAAATATCACTGGGGGATATTCTGCCTGAATCTGGAGACTCGTTTGATGCATCAGATGAAACGAACCAGGCACTAAAAGAATTGGTTGATGCACACTCATCCAGACTTCAGATTCTTGAGCTTCGTTGCGCTGATGTCGGAAGCGATGTACTGCAGAGCTGTAAGAATGCGTATCAACTCCACACACTAGATCTGACGGTAAAGGGTTCGCCTGAAGGTTGGGAGGTAGATGACCTCCTTGATGCCTGTGAGCGACTGGACAACTTTCCATCCTGGTTCAAGAAAGTTTCAGTTCGCAAGAGCGAATGGGATCTCCGAATCAAGATGAGGAATGAATTTCAACATAAATGTCTGGAGCAAGAACCAATGATCTATAGACTAGGAACATAGTCCGGTTCAGATGTTTAACGCATAATGATTGCTCAATAATAGACAATGAAACTGGCTAGAAAGCCCACTTGCGGAACTCGAACCGCTACTACCGAATGCCTAAGCCATCAAAGGGAATATTGTTCGTTACATACGTTTTGTAGACAATGCTGATTGAAGATTCCTCCTCGATTATTGTATTCATACTCCTGGGACAGCAGTCCACTCAAGATGCCATTTCCGGTACAAGTTGGTCTAGGTATCTTCCACAGAAAGATTCCAGAGAAATAAAAGCATCGTTCTCGTCCGTGAATACCCCACCAAGCTGATTTTCAGGAGAATTACGCGCCGGGATCCACCACCGCCCATCAACCATCTGCTGCGTCAAAGAGCCCTTTGCCTTGGCTGCAGCTTCCAACAATCCTCTTGCATAAGGATAGATCCAAAGATTCTCATACCGCTGGATAAAATTGCTCTTCTTACACGTGCCATGATAGAAAGGGTATATATATCCTGTGGCAATGTTCGTCCCGAGCTTAACTTCTCTGAGCCATTCACTTGCCGGTTGGTTGTAGTCGAGCGCGTCGTATAGTTTTGTCAGTGCCGAAACGACATTGCCTGGCATCTGAACTGTAAATGGTTTGAATGGATGCTGCTTTTTGGGATTGTTTTTCTTGACAACACTTTTGTGGTCAGGACTAGAGAATGCAATGTTACGCATCCATTCCACGTTGGCGCATTGCGTAGCTGTAAAAGCTGATTCGTAGTCGACAGCTATATGTAAGTCCATCTGGTCAGTGCCAAAGTCGCTCTCTGGGGGAAGAATTCTAGAACCCTTAGTCCTTGGAACGTGCCGGTTATAATTTCATTCCGGTGGACTTCCTGGCGGGCGTACAGTTTGCCAAGGTAATATTGGTCCGAATTCCGATATTTGGATGTGGCATTCCATGTGTTCTCGACTAAGAGCAGTGCTGCGTCGATCACCTGACGTAGATCACCCAGTGATCCAATAACAGTCCCGGAGTTAAGGTATTTTGGGTCAGCGTAGCGCATGCTCTGATCTTGGGTATATTTCCCATATACATCATGAGGTAGAAAAGACTCTGGCACCGCCCAACATTGCGGCTCGTTGCGAAGCCTTGGAAAGCAAAACTTGTCTGCACCAAAAAGAACGCTCTGCCGAATATCCTTTCGACGAGCCTCATTGATGGTGAGGCCGAACCTATCCGCGAGGACTTTGTTGTGACGCCCCATTGTCTCAAAATATCGCTCGATGACAACTTCAACTGGCAATTGAGCGAGAACATCATGTCCGTCGAGAACGATAACTAGATCATCTTTGTGTTTCTCAGCTGGGCTGTGAAGGTAGCGCTGGATGCTGTAAAGCTTGGCAATGTGACGTGCTTTGGCATCAAATTGATCTTTGCCATTGTAGCCAAGGATAGACGCAGTCGGGAATCGATTTGCAAGTCCAGAGATAATATTAGCACAGAGGTTGAGGCTTGGTTCGGAGGCAGGGATAAGGTAGTGGACTCTTGAAGTCTTCATTTGTAATGAAGAGAAATGAAGGGGTTGTTGGATTTCCTGTAGCGTGGTCAGCTTTAAGTCACAGAGTGATAGAACAGCATACAGTCGTGTTAAGAGTGTGATATGTGAATAGAAGTAATAGAACGGCGACGATGGCGGGTATTGCTCTTTTTGGGGCTATCCACGGCCAGGAAGCCAGCAGCTTCATGTTGACAAGGCTTGGAAATAGACTATCATGAAAACTATCAGGATAAGAGGACATACTCCCTTGACAGACTCAAGGAAAAGGTCAGCAAGGGAGAAAAGGACAGTTGGCGTTCAAATTTATGCAAGGGAGCGCTATCAGCGTTTGACGCTTGCCCTTGTGTAGTAGATGTCTTAGATCTAGTAGCGAAGCAAGTATGTTTCCTGAACGTAGTAACATCGCAGCCGGAGTATGGTAGAAACTCATGACAATTGGCTATGATCCACGGAGTCAAGCCACTGGATATGTGGGTTGCAATTGGCCAGCTTAGCAGGCTTTATCGAATATTGACAAGAGCCATTCAACAGAGAGTGTTTTTATTACTGCCGCAATCTATTGTTAAAGCAGATTCACAAAAGATCAAAAGACGAGCCTGAGCAACGACTATGTTACAAGTACCAGTACTGACAGGAAATGTTGAAATCACACACAAGCTCTTTGGGTAAAACACCATGATAGCAAGAGGGTATGTTGTTTTCAAAGCCCAGCGTATACGTGCAGAAAGTATTAGAAGGACTGTGTATCTAAGTAAAAAAAAGTCGATTATAATCGTTAACATAAGACGTTACTTGAAATCAGGATGCTCCAAGAAGCTGCACAGGTTTCTACTTTAAACTTGATGAATAATTTAGGGTAAGTGAATTCCAGGGTTCAAGATAGGGTGGGTCAGGTAACCCTACGCAAATGGGATAGCGTTATATGTGTTAAGCGAGCTAAATATACAAAACAGACGGTACAATGTACGGAGTACTCAGGTTACAGTGGAATCGCTTACAGTGAAGTCCGTAGGACACGGATTACAGCCCCCTGTTGTCCGTAGTATATTTACTACACTCCAGTATCTGAAAATCTTAACTATCTCATTAAATAATTACAGTATTTCGAGGTCGCGCACGATCGTCTACTTTTGATATTTATCTTCATGCAGCAGTCCCTGAAAAAGCTGTTATCTTTACATTGAACACCCACACGCTTAGCGAGATGGCTTTAATGCGCTGCATAAACACCTATACATTCGAGCTACATACCGGTACCCAGATAAACTATAAAGAGCAAGGCTATGCCATTCTATCTCACCGATGGGGAGCTGATGAGATCCTATTCTCTGAAATTGGAAATTTCGCCCGAGAATTGAGACATACCAAGCATCGTCACGCTTTGCCCCAACTGGACAAAATTCTCGGCGCTTGCATCATAGCCAGGAAACAAGGCCTCCAGTGGATTTGGATCGACAACTGCTGTATCAACAAGTCTGACAGCTCTGAACTATCCGAATCGATCAACTCGATGTTCAAATGGTATAGCGAAGCTGTGGTCTGTTTGACGTATCTTTCTGATGTGCGCCAAACACCGGAAAGTCAGGTTGGATCTCAAGTCTTTCGGAGCTTCGAGACAGGTGATATGTCGAAATGGTTCACACGTGGATGGACATTGCAGGAGCTTCTCGCGCCGCGGAAGCTTCTTTTCTATGATGCGGACTGGAATTATCTTGGATCGAAGGGAGACTTGGCAGAAGCTATCGAGGACGTTACTGGTATTAGTGCACACTATCTCACTGGCCAGGAAGACTTCCGAGTAGCCTGTATTGCAGCCAAGATGAGCTGGGCAGCAAATCGTGAAACGACACGGGAGGAGGATATTGCATACAGTCTATACGGAATCTTCAACCTCCACTTGCCTGTCCAGTATGGAGAAGGCAAAGGAGCTTTTTTGCGACTCCAGGATGCTCTGATCGCCAAGAATGACGAATCGCTCTTCGCCTGGAAAATGCCTCTTGAGGGTCCAAGGTCCGCATATCAAATCGTACCAGACAACATGGTAGATCTAGGACCAGATGAGTGGGGTCTTCTAGCTCCCTCACCGAAGTGGTACGGTCATTGTGGAAAGATGACAATACAGCACAAGAAAACGGTGATGAGGCAACGAGGAGGGTTTACGAGAACTCCGCAAGGAATCAGTGGTGCTATTGGCAAGCGAAATCACTACGTCACTGCTGTACTTACCGGATTAACTGTTGTGGGAGCGATACCTTTCCAGATATGGCTGGCTGTGAGACAGAGGACAACGCTCAAGTACACTCTCAATTGTTGGGAACCAAACGAGGCTGGTGTACTGAGAGCTGTGAGACTGCACCTACGCCCTGTAAGGAGGGATCCTCCAATGTGGACCCGGACTGCGAGCCAAGGCTATGATTTGGTGAAAGAGTCACCCTCTACGGATTATGCTGCGGTCGGAACAGTTTGGCAACCTCAGCTATTCTGAACATATTGGCATTAGAGCTACATGTGGGTGGATTCTACCAGAGAGGTCCCCGAGGCAAACGCGAAGGAAACGAGAATGATTGTTTCACTGTTAATTCAACAAAATATTGGCGTTTAGCCCGACTCGCTCGCATTGTTGATATTTCGGAAGATCTTGTCCAAGTAACAATTGTAATGATTCGGAAGTGCGACTCATTCAAGTAAAGACTTCACGATTATAATATTAACTGAAGATATTTTCCTGCCCGAAGTAGTAGAGGGGGGTCCGAGTTTCAAGCGTAGGTTGCTGAAAGTATAGTTGGTAAAATAATATAGGCAGGCCGCTCGTCGAACCTTTCATAAAGCGACTCACCTGCGTCGTCCGTTACGCCAACAGAGTTCAAATAGGCACGATACTGGGCTCAGATTGACCCCAGATCTATCGTGGGCTTTCCGCATTAACCTCTTCCCTAGGACCTCTCTCCACCATGACCTCTCGGTCTTATCCTAGCACCACCTGTTTTCCAGCTTGATAAAGTTTCATGTATTGATCCTTCGGAATATCCCGACTGGAATTGGAACCTTTGACCTCACTGGATTGCGGCTCAACGACCCGACTGCTCGTCACCTGAGGCGGGCGCTCTTTTCGTGGACTCCCATTGTTGACCTCGACGCAGTATGAGTGGCCAACTTGTATTCCACTGCAATCATTCTTGACGGTTGGATTCTGGAATATGTCAGCTGAGTTCTTGGTCAAATAAAAATCTGCTCAATTACATATTCAACGAATTCTTCTACTGTTAAGCCCCAGGCACTGGGCCATCTCTCGCAGTAGTCGTATGGTTGATTGATTGTTTGGAAGAAGGTGCAATCAGAAGGGACTCCCGGATCTGTTGGGCCATCTGGGGTTGGCCCTTCGGTATTCCTTTGGGTCGCAGTCTCCGTGGGCGCATTCGTCGGGGCGGTAGTGCTATTCGACTTGCCACACTTCTCATGGACGAGCTCAAGCTCACGTCTCCAGTACAACCCTTCTGTAGACCATATAGACAACACATCATCCGGATCGTACCATAGGAAAGATTTTGACATTACGTCAAGAACCTTACCGTAGCAGGGATGGCAAAGCTCTTCTAGAGGTCTATCATGGCGATAATAATTAATTTTGGAGAAGCCGTCGAGAATCTCTATCGATGGAATTAGTCCTGTGCAGTTCGAGCGAATTGTACCTACTGACCTTGGCAGTAACGACTTGACTCATCATCCTTGACGCAGGTCTCGTTGAAGCCTTGCCACATTTGACTGATGCTTAATATCAACGAAGCTGGGGTTACTTTAGCAATGTAATCGGAGCCATTCATGTCCGCAGCACAGTCCCTGGCCACGGTGTCATTCCAGCTTCGAAAGGAATTAGAGCAGATGTCAGTGCAGACTCTGTTAGCCAGTTCCACATCTCCAACCCATCTTTGATAATGATTCAAGTTCATGTGGGGGATGTAGGTGTGGCATTCTATGTCAGCTTTCAGAGCTTTGTCGCAGGCCTTGGAGACACGACCCTTTGTGATTGCTGGGTCCCCCATGTTGGAGGTTGCGGCGACCATTGGGAAGCCGAGAGAAATTATGAAGTTGGCGGTCGTGACTTTCATGGTTGCAATTCACAGCTGCAGAACAAATAGAATAGGATTAGAGTAAGAGAATCGCGGGGACTTCGCTAAATATATACCTTAACGCAGTGAGAACCGCGGTTTTGTGTGGTTGGTTGTAAGCGGGGTGTGGACGGACCTACCAAAGACGCCAAGCCAACACCACCGACAAGGGACCGACCATGATTTAAGCAATGGGCAAAAGGCGAATGCTCAACATATAAGGACAGAAATAGAAAAAGATATTCAGAGTGCCTGTACAATAGATACCTGGATGAAAAGAGCTAATAACGTATGTATCTGCGTTGCCCTTGAATGTACCAGAAGAGCCTGGCAAGCAATGCTGGATAGAACCCACCGAGATCCTTGCACAGTTGCCTAAGTGTGCCGCAACCAACAAGAATCCTCCCCGAGCTCATTTTAAATGTTATGCCTAATATGGCGTTAGTATATGAATAGGCGAGCCTTTTGGAACATCGGCTGTTATGGGTCTCCCTGAGGGGAAAGATTAATAATTGCTTAAGCTAGGTACTATCTGAGAGGTCCCTATAGTAGATGCAAAAGAATGACTTGAACCATGTTCTATTTTAATAAAGCAGATTACCTTTCAAGAAAGGAACAATTAATAGCGTCCCGTGCTGACTCACGATGCCACGCAAATTGACTTGTATAACAGATAATTCGATTTCTGCGGTTAAGACCAACGGTCATAGTAGTCCTGAAGTGAATACCTTATATCAATGAGAAAGAGATCATCCTCTCTCTACTAGATGGTCCGACTCCTGGGTTCAAATAGCTCACTCTAGCCGTAGCATTGCCCTTCGGTGAACCAGAGAACGCAAATACCACCATCGCCGAACCATCAGCTGGGATTGATGTGGGGCTAGATCTGTTTTCAAACGCGACACCAGGACCCGCGATGTGAAAGACAACGTCTGTGAAGTCCACGTCGTCAAAGTTGGTCAGGTTCAGAGCGACAATTTCGTCGCTGACTTTCACATTCAGGTAGGCATCTGCGATATTGGGATCGTTTGTGACAGGCCTTCCTTGGCGTTTCGACGGAATAACACCTGCACGGTACGCAGCCTTCTGTGCAATAAGACTTGTTTCGTTCACATCAGCCGCCAGGTAATTGCGTAGAAACGTGTTGTTGCGTCTTCCGGAATGGTTGGGAAACCCATCCAAAACCTCATTACCCTCGACTCCAAGCTTGCCCCAGTTATCAATCACAGTGTTCCCTAGTTCTGTTAGCACTTTCTACTATTTATGAACGGTGCACTTACATCCGGTGAGCTGTTCTGGAATCCAATCATTGGGCGCATAATATTTGCCGGAGGTGAAGCCAAGATTGTTAAACCAGGTTATATTCCTTGAAGCTTCATCTGTTCCAAGCATCAGTACATAACGTGAGAAATCATTTAGAATAAATACCGGGGTACAGGGCTTGCCACCCTGCGTCATAGATGAAGTTGGACGACACCGTTGTGTTCGGTGACCGAGATAACGTGTAGACGCCTCCGAAATCAGTATGGGATCGACCAAAATGGTGAATTAGATTTCCCTCAATCAGATTATTCTTCATGACGGTGGGGGTGTTATAGAGCGGCTGATAATTGTAAAGACCGCGCTTAACGTATTCCGGACTACCTCCTTCGTCATTGCCTCCCCAGCCTGGTCTTCGTTAGCCGCTATACTTGCCAAGGGCGTTACAGAACGTACCATAGCCATGACAAATAGCGCTATATGGGTGGTTGTAAATGTCGTTGTGGGTGATAGAAGAGAACTGAGTATATGTAAAGAGAATAGGGACAGTGGATGACCAGAGAACCGAATTGTTATTGAAGATGTTGTTAGACACGTGGATGTGCGACACAAGCATTTCAGGCTGGGATGGGTGATGTGCGTCAGCTTGAATACCACCTACGGTGATGCTATTGCCCATCACCTGCGTGAAATAGTTGTCGTCGATCCAGATGTTATTTGCTCCAAGTCCGACGCCCGTTAAGTGTGCGTTTTTGTCATTAGCGACCCCGATACCCCCAGCGCCGAGCTCGCGGAAAGTACAAGACTCTAGTGTGATGTTGTATGCCGCACTAACCTGGATCGCGCTGGGCATCTGCCACCAGTGGGGCCTCGAAGCTTCAAAATTGGGCCACAGACTATCATTTCCCATGTGACCACCGGTCTGCTGATCGATGTATCCATAGGTATCCGGTCTCAACCAAGTGCTGTGCTTAAAGGTGATTCCATTAAAGTGCAAGTCGTGAATGGGTTCTCGGTACGTTCCGCCAACGACCATAAGAACCTCTTGGGTGCCAAGGATGGCAGATGCGGTGGTCATATCTTGGTGGTCTAATGGCTTGTAATAGACAGTCGACTGATTCTTGTCAAGATAAAATTGACCACCAATAGTCAGCAGGGCCCTGACATTTTGGATCCAGACACCTCCATCCCAAAATGGCTCTGCGATTTGATCATAGCCAATGAGTTGGTTGGCCCATATATCCTTCTTCATCTCAAGGACGCGATCTCCAACCTTTGATATCAGCGCAATCCGATCGGTAAAGGAATTGATAGCACGAAGCTCGCCGTTCTCAATACCCGGGACTTCCATGATCCAATCATAATCCGAGCTGTTCCAGGTCATTCCGACTTTGGTGTACTCAAAGTCCGTCCGATTCTGGATGTGGTGTCTGGAATACTGAGCAGCCAGCCCATTCACGTAAAGATGACGGGATTTGGCACCCTCGGGCACGGAAGCAGACCATATTCCGTCTTTTCCTTCCGTCCAATTGCTGGTTTTACAACCTCCAGAAATAACAGTGTCCGAGCCAGACCATGTAACCGTAGAGCTACTGGTACCGGAGTCTTCAGCGTTGAATACAATAGGCTCATCGATCACCCATGTACCTGGGCCAAGGTGGACAGTGATATCATCTTTCGCCGACGGAACGAGTTCACGGACAAGCTCCTGTCCTTTTTTGAAACTTTTCACGGGCTTCTCTGCTGACCCGGGGTTACTATCCTGTCCGTTCCGATCAATATAGATATCTGCTCCTACTGATAGGCGGACTGAGAAAAGCCAAAGAATATAAAAATGTATCTTCATAATTGTTACAGACAGAATTTGCGCTCACGAATACTCAACCAAGAAAGTAGTGGTGCATTGACTGTTTATTGTTCCTTTAAAATCCATCGCGTATATATATCAATCTAATACATGAAAATCCAATTAACCGAGAATTCAGGCAGAATCCTACCCCACATTGAGGAGCTGGTTCTTTCTTAGATCGGCATGAGCGTGTACCATACTTGACTTATAACCGAGCGAGTCAGCTACCAATATTCATAGGTCTTGCAGAGATGCGTCATAGTTGGTAATCATTGATCTGTTCTACTAATAGCTGCCATTACTTCAATGTAGGGTTATATTTCAATTAACAAGTAGAAACTCAAATGCATAGGCATGGTGAAGCCGCACCTACGGCAGGCTGTCAACAAGTGCTGTCGTTATGCTGCATTGGCAATCATCTACACCCTCCTCGCTCTTATCACATGACTCGATACTGGTGTTGCCAGTCCCATCCTGGAGGACTCGAGTGCACCTCTCCTCCTGCCTAGTGGCGACAGTCTCGCCGCACTGGCAACCGTCCTGGCCCTCCTCTCCTTGGTCGCAGGACTCTATGCTGGTGTTGCCGGTGCCGTCCTGGAGGACGCGAGTGCAACGGATCTCGGTGAAGCGATTAAGACAGGTGCAGCCGTCCTCGCCATTTTCACAGGGGACGCGGTTAACGTTGCCAGTGCCGTCCTGTTCAACCTTGGTGCATTCTAGGGTCTGGGTGATGCCTCCTCGGCTGGTGGAATCGCCATTGCGTTGCGGCGTACGTTGGAAGACATGGGGATGTGCGAGCGCCGTGGTGGCAAGGAGGGCCAAGGCGGTCTGGGTGAAGAATTTCATGTTAAGTGAGGGGTTGGTGATTGGATTAGGTAAGGGTGGAACTTAGAGTCAACGAAGGTAAAAGAGAGCGCTGCTCGATCTGGAAATAATTGGAATGGAGTTAAAAGTACAAGCTAGCTCTAGGCAGATAACGAAATTAAGAGACGACGACTAGAGAAGGAAGTACAGAAAAAAAGAGATCATTGCGGTCAAGTCGCTATATATAGAGCGGTATAGTAAGTCTACTATTTCAGGGTTTGTATTTTAAGGTTAATGCTTAAAAGCAATAGTTTGAAGATGGACCAGGGGACCCAGTATTTAGTTTCAGGTCCTCTGAGGCATCTTAACACTGGGGGAGCCTGTAACAGTTTCAGCTAGCCTAGGGTAAAACTTCAGACACTTATGAAACCACGCTATGTTACATCTACAGGTTCATACAGAGGTTAGACGCTGGCTTCTCGCTACCACAAGCTGTTCGCGATTCTGTTGAATCAGGTGCTTGTATGTAACAAGTGCATAACCACATGGGTCTTATAAAGACAATCTGTTATTGCTATTTGAAGCCAATGTGTAGTATCCATATAAATGCTAATTACTTTGTGTGAATGATCTGTAGAGAACCACAGTTTAGCTAAGTATCTTAATTAAAAGGCCAGCACCAGTAGATAACATTGACAGTCCAGCCATCCACAGTATACAACACCCACGGCTTACCAGTCGGACCAGTACCCTTGTAGCAGTTGTACGTATGAAACCCATTTGTTCCCGTGCCAGACCAAGAATTTCCTTGCTTGCCACCAGCATCTGCAAAGATGCTAGACGTAAAAGATACACCACTGTTGAAAGTACCTTTTCAAGTCAGTATCTAGCTCAACCCAAGATTATAAAGGCAACTTGCCCTTTACATCTTGACCCTCCCAATGTATATTGCTTCCATGAACCACGTCGACATAGTCATCGGGGCGGGATACCCCGTTTTGTTCGTGGCCGTCGGCATAGTATGCCATGCCACTGGAGATCTCGTTACCTTTGTAGGAGTTTACAAGGTAAATCGTCTCGCGAGCGGCAGCAGCCCCAATCAGGGCTGAAGTAAGGAAGGAGGTGATCTTCATAGTGACTGACAAGGTTGAGTAGTTGTAATTAATGATGAGCTTTTTGTTGATTTAGGGACTATATATTTATATAATGCAAAAATGCATACTTTATCAAGGCTTACTGATCATTAAATTAACTGCTGACTGAGTGTTACTTCCGTTAGGTTGGATCATTCAGACACGAACCTTACATCAGCGGTGTTTAATTTGATGCAATGCTACCGTTCAATGAGGTCCAGCATCAGCGGCCTTTACTGATTAGATTACTGGCCCACTGAAACGGATAACCGGCAATACTGTTTCGGAAACAGTCCCACAGCGGAAGCTTACATCTGTAGACCGGGCTCCACTAGTTCGCTTCCAGGTAAGCGGCGACCACATTGGCCCACCTGGTGATCGGCCGAGTTATCCAAGTAATTAATCGTTTTATTTATCAAGGGAATTTCTCTTCTGGCAGATTTCCAGCGAATTAAAGCTCTTCACTCAGTATAAACTATTGGTATTGCCGGCTCGGATAGACACTTCGATTATACAGTGGGATCAAGAAGTATATATAAAATATTTAGTCAGAGTAGTTAGGTATTCATCGGCCTCTTCTCTACCTTCAAAACCTTGCTTCGCTGTATTAGTTTCCGCTTTAACTGGTGTCTTTAATCCGAATCCAAAAGTAATCGTCTTGAACACCGCCATGGAGTTACCAGTGCCGCAGGCCGATGCCACTGCATCCGCAGTCAAGACCGCATTTATTGCAACCGGAGATAATTGCAATCTAGCTTATAGCCAGCAAGGCCCAGAAAACGGCAGACCGCTCCTCTTTCTCCACGGTTGGCGTCAGACAGCTGCGCAATGGAAGAAGCAGGTATCGCACTTTGCTGCGGTCGGTTTCAGGGTCACGACATACGATATGCGAGGGCACGGCGATTCCGAAAAGCCCACCTTCGGTTATCGTATCAGCCGGCTCGCTGCTGATCTAAATGACCTTCTGAGAACACTTCAACTCGAAAACCTTAGCATGGTCGCTCATTCGATGGGATGTTGTGTCCTTTGGGCATTCTGGGACCAATATCCCGACTCTCACAAGCTTGTCAAACGACTTGTGTTGGCCGACGAGCCTGCGACTCTCGTCAGTGACCCCAATTGGCCTGAGGGCAAGGATAAAGAGCGCGCAGCAATATTTACCCCGGACGCTGTATTCAATACTGCGCACAATATGTCAGATGTCTTGATTCCTTTAATCAGGAGCATGTTCTCAAGCTCTATTACAGAAGAAGAGTTTGAATGGGTTATGGAGCAAAACCGGAAGATAAGCGACAAAGACGCCGCTGCACTGCTGATTGACCACGCCTTCAATGATTGGAGTGATGTGCTTCCGGGAATCAACGTTCCCACACTGGTTATTTCGGGAGAAATAAGTATTTTACCTGCTGCCGGAGTCAACTGGGTCGCTTCTCAGATCCCTGGTGCTAAGGGTTATACCTTCTCAACTGCTGAGAAAGGTAGTCATTTCATGTTTTGGGAGAATCATAAGAAGTTCAATTTACTAGTCGAAGGTTTTTTGTCGGAAAGCTGAGCCTCACAATGCTACAGGGGGACTATTGAAAGCATGATGAGGAGAAGTCACGAGACCCGCCATAAGCCACACCTGTAGCTGAATACTCTGACCCAGTTCAAAATTATTGGACTGCCATTATGGAGGGGAGGTATCATTCTACCGATGGAAGGGTGCTTTTTTGACCTGTATACCTCGGGAGTTGCGCCTCGGAAAAACTCAAAAATAGGAAATGGGCTTCAGTGTCAGGCTATCTTTGGGACGAAATGGTATTCGACTTTTTCAAAAGTCGCTCTCACATTCTACTGCCCAATGACGAAATAAGCATTAGTCAACAAATACTGTCTACTGGAATCAGATGCATCGCATCCTCTTACGCACACTATTGAAACTTTATCCAAATCAGTCTCTGTCAGTTAGTCAGGGAACAATTATGGTGGAGGCACATCAATCACGGTCTTCTCTGTCCTTAGCAACAGCCGATCCTCGCTTCTTCATTACAGCTACCGTAGACCACTTGTCAAAATTACGCAAACAATGCCTCTCATGGGAGTTCTACTAAGGTTTGTTCGTATATGCAGTGTGATGGTCAAGTCCTACTCGATGCTTAGTGAGATACGTGCGTGACAACCTTTAGAATAATAGACTATTGGCCCACGCTCAAAAGTTGGTGCATCAATGTTAACGCGGTTAAACGAGGAGCCAGAGGGCGGCTCAACAGTAGCGCGATCGGAGGATAAAGCGAGAGTTCTACTAGACAGGTAATAAACTGGCGAAGATGTATCTGGTCGTGGTGGGGAGCTGAGCTTAAACCTTAAGCATAGCGATAAGGTTAAAGCATCAGACTATTGACTGATTTAGTGTTCATGAGCTCGTATTATGCATTCAACAATCATCGTCCCATCATTCAGCGGGAGCGTCAATGTGACAGAGACTACCAGAGGCCGAGGTTGTATCTTGTATCATATCGACCCCACGGTATCCCACCAATACTGATAATAGGAAGGGACACTTTAGGCTTTTTACTATCTCCCAATATCCATTTCCAATAGCATTCAATGATGCCTGGATAATTGCTGTGTTTACCTGCAGCTTCATGCCAGGTCCAACAAAAGACTTGCAGTTCATGGGACACCCGGGTAGATCGTTAATGAGAATCGAACCAATTGCAAACCACGATCGAGGTCTGCGCTGATCATAAAGTCTAGACCTAAACCGCACCGCTACCAGGTTCGCTTGGGTCAAAGTCCCGTATGCAGTCTAGATCCTTTCGGCAATGGCAGCTAAGCATTCAGCTCCTGATGATCTTGGCCAATTTGTCTGTTGAGAATTCAGTTTGTAGTTTAGTCCGATGGTCCAACAGTGTCGATGATGAGGGGATTTGTCGTAGTGCTGATGCTAATGCGGGATTAGCTTTGGCATTTCAACGGTATGATGGTCCAACGTTGAGACCCGTTTTGGCTTACTACCCGCATTCCAGAGCTTGTAGCCACAACTAATAGCTTGGCCAACCCAGGCCAGGCCAGACCAAACTAGGCATGCAAGACATATCACAATGATCCATAAATACAAAAGCTTAAAAAAAGCTTGAAGATGATTATCCGGCAGCTCGGTTAGAGAATGAGGGGACATGTCATAGCAAAATGAAATGAGATGACCGTAGGGCTCATGCTGCATGCATCTACCGTAGACTAACGGAGTATCTCTTCTGATATCCTCCAAGACATTATCAGAATTGCAGAGTTCTTCTATACTGATGGTGCAGTAGCGAGGCTAGGGTCTCCTGGCTCACTTTTGTCGACCTTGAGCGGCATGTCTATTCCCATGATCTTTCTGTTCTTACTCTCAATGTCGACAACACCAAGTATCATCGCCCTTCACTTCAAATTTCAATGTCATTAAGAGATACTGATATTTATCCCCTGGAGCGGGCTGCTGAAGTGTTTTCTATTGGTTGCTGGATAGGATACCTACTGCGTTCAATAGCTTGAGCGCATTACCATGAGTCCATGACACCATTCGCACTATTGCAGCAAGCCTCTTCAATAATTCCATTGACCAATGCAAAGTTGGTGGTGAAAGACGTTGAATTTGATGTCTTTCGTTGGATGCAAAAAGGGCTTGAGCTCGTCTCCAGCCAACATCGCAAAATGCAAAGTATAATTTATGGGGTCTCTTACCGTTCCTTACCCAGAGGAGGAATTTATGCTTGTGTCATACATTTGCTGACCACACCACTATTTCCGCACAACGGGGTGAACAAGACGTATGGCGTTTGACTTTCTGTGCAAGGTGGAGAGAGCTCCAATTCAGTTGGGCGCAACTGGCCTTTGCACAGAACATCTGCGAATGTTTCGCGATGAGAGCTCAAAAAACAAAATCTCTTCATATTTACTTGAGCCTTTAATAGAGCTCGTAAAATACATAAAAGGGAGCGATGCGCATCTCTTCATCACTTTCTTTATCACTCACTATCCATCATTCACTTTACCAAGTGCTCAACATCCTTCTTCATTCATTCAAGAGGCTTAACATTCTTTTAACCGGTGTGTCTTCATTGCACACTTGGAACCATGAAGCTATCTGCTGTCACACTCCTGGCTCTGACCACGGGCACTCTAGCTGCCCCGGTTCTTGAAGAGCGTGGCGGGCACGTCGAGTATCAGTACTACGAAAGGAAGAATGGCGGTGACTGGGTTTTGATCCCTTACAATCCCGGATGCAAATGCCCTGAGCCAGTCTGTCCTCAGCCTAAGCCTGTGGTTGACTACCACCCGCCCAAGCCAAAGCCTGTCTATCACCCAAAGCCTGTCTATCACCCAAAGCCTGTATACCACGAGCCAAAGCCTGTTTATCATAAGCCAAAGCCTGTATACCACGAGCCAAAGCCTGTTTATCACAAGCCAAAGCCTGTATACCACAAGCCGAAGCCTGTATACCACCCGCCGAAGCCTCACTATCCCAAGCCAGACCCCAAGCCTCACTACCCTAAGCCGGACCCCAAGCCTCACTACCCCAAGCCGGACCCCAAGCCTCACTACCCCAAGCCGGACCCCAAGCC